>JASDQU011100725.1:8280-19546 GCA_032191745.1 Picea mariana | reverse complement strand
GTACCTTTTGAACAATTACAGATTCTTTGATTTCTTCTCCCAATCCTATGATTGCATTCACTGTTTCGTCAACTCTTAAGAAGTAGGCTGCAATATTCTCATCTTCCTTCATTTTTAGTTGTTCGAACTGATGGTCCCCTTATGGTGAAATACCTCATAGGAAGACTCTTTGCAGAGTGAGAGAACCCGTTCTTATTTTAGGAAGAATGAGATGAAGGACAATGAATTTGTGAGTGAAACCATCCTAGATGGATAATGCTTGTCATGCCATTTCCGGTGGTATGTGGAACGTCACATAACTCCTCACGGTTAGAGAGTTATGACCATATGAAGTTGGAGAACCCTCATGAGTCTTATAGAAGCCCCCAAGAGTCAAAGTGATTTGCAAAAAGAAATTATTTTAAATGAAGAAGCCCTAAAATAAGTAAAGTGTAAGGCTACATGAAGATATAAATAAGATACAAATATCGCTCATAAAAACACACTTGTACATATTGTATATCTATTTTCTTGTGTAAAGATTCTTGTAAATACTTGTGGATACATTTGAAGTGGCGAACGTCTGAGGTAGCACGAAGGGTTGACGGCGAAATTCTCGGATTCATAGAGAACCCTATTTTCTGAGGCGTACGCGGGCTGTCTGTGTATAGGGTGAGTACACGTACGCGAGATGGTTGTGTATAGGGTGTGTACATACACATGTTGGCTGTGTATAGGGTGTGTACACATACGCGAGATGTCTGTGTATAGGGTGAGTATGTACGCGGGATGGCTATGTATAGGGTGAGTACATGTTGAAAAAGCCATGAAACTTGAGAAGATGAAGGTGTAGAGGTTCTAGATTCTGAGATCAAGCTCCCAGGAATGTCTAGAGTGCTCAGATACATCAGATCCATCCATTGGTTCAAAAGGTATGTCTTATTTCTATGAATAGTTGGATTTTGATGTATGCATGAGGAATGGCAATGGAGATTTGAAGATTCTCCCTAGAGAGACTAGTGGCTACATGGGATCTTCTGTATAAGTCAGATCTACAGAAATACAATGCTGGTATATTTATCATTGATACATCTTGTTGAGGCACATCTTGTATTTCTTGGCATATGGCTAAATTTTTTTATGGTACATGGTTGAGATCTTCTATTTATTGATGTATTGAGAAGTTGAATATCACAAAGGGGTTGATGACTAAGATCATGTGAGGGATATTATACTTTTTCATGATTACACATACCTATATGGCACATGACTAGAGAGATACATACTTTCCTTGAGTGGAGGTTATGTATGAGGATACATGCATAGGGTATAGTTATAGTTTGGATATAGTGATAGGTTACAGTTCTATATGAAAGAAGTTACAGAGGGTCATAAGTTTTCAAGTGAAAGGAAACCCTAGTTTCAGAAGGAATACACAGGCTGCATAATAGATAGGGTGCGTACATACGTGGGCTAAATAACATATAGGGGGCATACATACGTGGGCTGAATAACATATAGGGGGTGTACATACGTGGGCTGCATCACTGCAGGTCACGTATCTATTGTATTTTTGTAGAGACATGTTCATTTCAGGTACAAATTGAGTACAGGACAGTTGTACAGATTGGATACAGGTCAGTGGTATAGATTGATACAGTTGTACAATAGTATATCTCACAGTGACAGGTTGATAGTGGTTCCATCATTCTACTTCTACTTCAGGGTGGCAGGACATGGAAATGATAGGTGGTTGTAGCCACCTTTCGGTTATAGCCGGAGAACTTAGGGGGTTGTAGCCTCCTTCTAGTTGTAGCCATAGAATTGGGGAGTTGGAGCTTCCCTCAGGTTTTAGCCTGAGAAACTAGGGGGTTGGAGCCTCCTTCCAGTTGTAGCCAGAAAAAAAAGGAAGTTGGTGCTTCCAATGAATGTTATTCTTCAAGACATATAAGAAAAAGAATTCCGTGGTTTTCTCCCGATTTGGGTTTCCACGTAAAACACTGGTGTACTATGTATGTGTGTGATTGTTTATTTCTTATTACTCATTATTGGATAATAATTCTACATTGATATAACACTTGGATTATTTGGAGAAAAGGATTAAAATTACGCTATTACTGATTCACCCCCCCTCTCAGTAATCCAACAATTCCAACACCTCTAAACATTATAAAAAGTTAACAAAAGCTAACGATATATGTTTTGTAAAGTCACGAAGGAGGATTTAAAACAATAATCTAGCACAATCTTAATATAACTATATATATTGGCGATCATGGCATTTCTGAAATAATCGGGGACAAAATAATATAATGAAAGGATCTTAATATGACTATATATATTGGCGATCATGGCGTTTCTAAAATAATCAGGGACACAATAATATAATGAAAGGACCGAAGACTTCCATTATCTAGATTTGTTTTGATTGCAATCTAGTAATTGAGTTTCTGGATATTGTGTTATTTGAAATCATAGATCTATCTTTATTGAGCGTTGAGAGGATAAACTCAAATATCTCCACCCAGGATGTAGAGCAGCATGATTCTATAGGATATTGACTTCTTGTCTAGGTGGTAAATTCGTTGATTAAACATCAAGGTCTAACATCATGAGAGTAGAAGCAAAGACAATAGATGTATACATACCCTAATGTCTACGAAGGTATACATACCCTACCCCCCTCTGGATTTAGACTCGTGACCTCTTAGGAGGAAACACTTGTTCTTAACCATTAGGCCCACTCAGGCTATATATAGAGGAAAATAATAGGTGCATCATTGATAGAGGGAGAAACAATAGATGCATCCCTGGTAAAGGCAACAATAGTAGCTACATCATTGAAGGAGGCAATAATATTAGGTACAATGACTCTAGAAACATCGATTGTAAAGGGAATGGAAACAAGGGAATTATCTATAGAGGTAACAATTGTAGATCATGTACCTTCGGTGGAGACAAAACTAGCATCTACACCACTTGCAAAAGAAACAATAGGAGATGCACCACTGACAAAAGCAAAAGCAATATGACCATGAACACTGGCTAAGGTGGAGTAACACTAGAATGGGAAACAATATCAATGGGTGTAGTGGAACTATAAGGGGCCACAAATGACCTCTTAAACTGTGGTGGGGTTGGGACATGCTAAATTCTCATCTTTTCCTACAAACAACATGTGTCAAATAAGTTATATGCCTAAATTGACAATAACATGAATAACAAACATGTTAATGGACAAATTTAAATTCTCCAATATGTGGATGTATGACATGTATGGAAACACTTCAATGCTGATGGTTGTAGAAACTTAGGTAGAATGAATAAAATACATTTTAAAGTGTTCACAAGGTGGATGAGAAAAAGGTTCCATTGACAAGTAGAAACAAAAGGTTTCAAAACACAAGGTTTCAAACAAGTTAGGAATTTGGAAAACACTTATTTCAAAACCCTAAAAACCCAAAACTCCATTTTACTAAGGCTACTCTCAGCTTCAACTTGTGCCTCATTGTTCCGTATTAGAAATCCTACTAGGGATACCCGCTTGAGCCATAGGAGAGTTGACCTAAAGTGCATAGGATAGGTTACTAAGGTGACAATGGTGGCCATCCTAACAGTTGCCCTCGAGTTGTACCTTGTGGATTAGGGATTTTATAATTAAGTATAATTTGAGTGGTAACACCTTGGTTTCATTAGACTTATAATATTGGATTACCTATAGGGGAACCACTCTCCTACTCATCCCATGACCATATTTATTTTTTCTTGGTGCATTTTTGAGCTAGTGTTTCACCCTTTGTAAGATAATGCAACAAATTAACATTAGGGGGTTGAATTCACAAATATTATACCATAGAGGTTGAAGGATGGTATTCTAACATCCATGCTAGCATATCACACATGTAGGAACTAATAAAAATCATTTATGTCTCTCTATTTTAGTTTATATGTCATCGAGACCAATTTGGTTAGTCTTGAAATGAGGAAAAATTGTAAGTTGTAACTCACAATAAATTGTAAACAGAGCCATGGAACGATCAATTCTTGACTCTGTTATAGTTGCGACATCAATTTACTTCTATAAGAACCTTTATCCTACTTGTTCCATGGCCCAGGTACCCCTGTTTGTGAGACAATGCAACGAATTCACATTCGAGGGTCAAAAAGAGGCGATTCACCAAATCCACTTCCACACATATTTTTGCACCAAGGGTTAAATTTTGAAAAACAATGTCTCAGGTAATTGTGGGTAGTGTGCTCAAGTAAGCCTTGGCCAAACACACTTGTAGGAGCTTACGGAACTCAATTTTTCTGCTTGATTTGGATTTTATGTCCCTGGACCAAATTATCATTGTGTCCCTAAATGGCTTCAGGAAGTGAGTTTCAACTCACCATAAAACTCTAGACGAGACTCAGATCAATGAATCATCAATTGTAGTGGACTCTTGACATTGGGTTACAACAAGACACCCCTCTCTTGTAATTCCACTACTCGAAAATTGTTCTATTCAACGATCTTTGGAACTAGGGTTTTGTTCAATAAGAGATAATGCAATTTTGGCACAAGGGGGTTGATTTTGAAAAACGTTGGATCAGATGATTATGGATACTACACTCATGTAGGCCTTTTCCAAATGCATTTTTGGGAGCTTACGAAACTCAATTGTGTTGCTAATTTTGAATTTTATACCCTCAGACCAAATTATTAATGTGTCCTTGAGTGGCTTCAGGTAGTGAGTTGCAACTCACCATAAAAATTTAACTAGGACTTGGGTCAGCCAACCATCGATTACATTAGACTCTTGACACTGGGTTAAATCTAGGGGCATGCCTCTCCTATGATTCAATTTCCTAGAAATTGTTTTATTCAATGATATATGGAACTAGGGTTTTGCTCAATAAGAGACAATGCAAATTTTCCACAAAGGGGATGATTTTGCAAAACATTGGCTTGGGTGATTGTGGGTAGTGTACGCACATGGACCTTAGAATTGAATAAACTGATGGGAGCTCATGGAACTCAATTATGTCACTTGTTTTGGATTTTATGCCTCCTGACCAAATTCTCAACGTGTCCCTGAATGGTTTCATGAAGTGAGTTGCAACTTGCCATAAAACTCTAAGCGAGACTTGGATCGATGAAATCTCGATTGCAATGGACTCTTGAAATCAAGTTACAACTAGGGGAACCCTTCTCTTGTGATTCAATTTCCCATAAATTGTTTTGTTTGATGATCTTCAGAGCTAGGGTTTTTCTCAATAAGAGACAATGCAATTTTTTCACAAAGGGGTCGATTTTGAAAAACAATGGCTTGGGCGATTATGGGCAGTGTGATCAGATGGGATTTAGCCAAACACACTTGTGATATCTTATGGAAATCAATTATGATTCTCGTTTTGTTTTTTACCCCCCTATACCAAATTCTCAATGTGTCCTTGAATGGCTTCAGGAAGTGAGTTGCAACTCGCCATAAAACTCTAACCAAGACTAAAATCGATGAACTATCGATTGTGTTGGAATCTTGAAACTAGATTGCAAATAGGGGAACACCTCTCCTATAATTCTATTTCCTATAAATTTGTTTATTTAATTATCTCTGGAACTAGGTTTTTTCTCAATAAGAGACACTGCAATTTTTGCACAAAGGGATTGATTTTGCAAAACAATGGCTTAGGAAATTGTGGGTAGCGTGCTCATGTGGGAATTTACCAAACACACTTGCAAGAGATTATGAAACTATATTATGTTGATTGTTTTGGATTATATGACCTCAAACCAAATTCTCAATGTGTCCCTGAATGGCTTTAGGAAGCGAGTTGTAACTGGCCATAAAACTCTAACCGGGGCTTGGATCAACAAACCATTAAATGCGTTGGACTCCTGAATTAGGTTATAGCTAGGGGAATTCCTCTCCTATGATTGCATTTCCTATAAATTATTTTATTTGATGATATATGGAATTAGGGTTTTTCTCAGTAAGGCACACTGATTCATTTTTGGCACAAAGGGGTCAATTTTGCAAAACACTAGGTCAGAGGATTGTGGGTAGCATGCACATGTGAGACTTGGCCAAAAACAATTTCACGAGCTTACAAAACTCAATTATGCTACTCAATTTGGATTTTATTCCCTTAGACCAAATTCTCAATGTGTCGTTGAATGGCTTAAGGAAGAGAGTTGCAACTCGCAATAAAAATCTAATAGGGACTCGTATTAGTGAACCATCAATTGTGTTGAAATACTAACAGTAGGTTGCAAATATGGGAACCCCTCTCTTATGATTCCAATGCTTGAAAATTATCTTATTCAATGATCTATGGAACTAGGGTTTTTCTTAGTAAGGAACAACACAATTTTTGCACTTGGTATGAGCATTGAATCTTTTTCATGAGGCTTTTTTGAAGAATGTTTTTATGCTAAAAGAACAATTAGGATGGCTATTGAATACCATATTTTATTTCACATCCACATAATTATGACATATATTTTTATGAAATTGTGGTTCATCATGAAGTTGTTGGAGTCTAAGACACTTGTAATGATCAACGAAGAGATAAATGAGCTAGGAAATTGATTGGTGACCATGATTTTTTTTAATGTATCAACTTCACAATTAGTTTTTAATAACTATGAAATGTAGGCCTCATATGTTTGATAATTCTGGAAGCTTTTCTTAGTCTTAGAGGCAATTTTTACACATGTTTGAACAAATTTCTCACTTGGAAGGCTTGCTAACCTCGCAAGCTAGTAATGTGCCTCTATACAATATATCATTGGCTATGAATTCTAGTAGATCCCCTAAGTGCCCAATATTGAATTTCATCTTTGAGATGGGAAAGATTTTACTTGCTTTCATAAATTTCTAGGAAGCCCATCACTCATTTGGTAGCCTTGTGCATATTTTTAACCAATGCAATGGTCTTCCAAGAATTCAAACCAAGTGATTGAGAGGTATGTGAGGAAACCCATGGATTTGTTGAAGTATTGAGAGATATCTAAGAAAATAACTCCAATCTTGAAATTTATATGCCATTACGTGCCAGATTAGTTTCCATTCCTAGAGTGAAGAGAAAAGCGTTTCCAAGTTTATATCCTTCAAGAGGGTTTCTTCAAGATTGAGTTTATGTTTTTACATCGAAATGTCCATCCATAAGATTGTGTGCAAAAAAGATGAAAGGTTGATAGATTAATGTTAGAGTATTGGTTTTTCCCATCATTATTTACTTGTTTCTTCCATCCTTTTTTCATTTTCTAGTATAAGTTTGTGTTGTATATTTGTAATTGAGGAAGAAAGATAGATTTAAATCCATTCATACATCAAAAAATTGCAAGAGAAAGAAAAAAATGGATCAAGAAAAGAAAACAATGATCAAATATGCATACTTCACTTGAGAACTTGAAATTGTTGAAGTTGTACATCAAACATCACGTTTACAATACACAAACTTATTATGTTATTTTATGTATTAACAATAGAAGGAAGTAGCAAGTTAATTTTAACAAATAATACATGTTGAGTTGAATCTCATGCTTGGGTATTTCATTATTCATGTTCATAGACACTTGAGCATTGGTTGTTTCTTGCTAGTTCATTTGTTTCACCATGTCTAAGGGTCACTATGAGAACAACTAACATTTCTAAAATCCCAATATTACCAAAAATGGTGAGGGATAATCTCAGATTGTATACAAGAGATATAAGTGTATCATTCATACTTGGGATCTCTAATTCTACCTGCTTACAATGAATCCAAATATCAGTAATTTGGAGGAGTAAATGCAAGTAGTTAAGTTGAAGGGTCGGTCCTTGTACAATGAGTATGTGATCAAATGCATCACTTGTATAAAATAGAAGTGGAGAAGCATGCTGAAAGGAAATTAGTTAAAACGTTTTAAAAAAATACATTTGAAAAGTGGTAGCACCAAATGTAACTCCCTATACATGTTGATCCACTGCTTAGAAACAAAACCGATATGGTTGTATTCTAGTGTGTAATACACATGTATGAAATTAGATTACTTAAAAACTATCAAGTGGCCTAGTTTTAGGATAATTCCCACTCTAGAGTTGGTTATGGGAGAATCTTTCACATAGAACTATAGAATGATTTCCAATTTCAATGATTTAGGATTGTTGTTTGGCAAAATAGATTATGTAGGGTAAGTTGGGGCTTCATGTGGTTTGGTATCTTAAGTATACCATTAACAATAATATTAAGACATAATAAGGCTTACCCAACCACCCTAATGACTGATCATGTTTGTATAATGGATTTAATATTTTTAATTAATCAAACTTTTAAGGATTTCAAGATCCTAAATAATCAATGTGAAATGAATCAACCTATGATAGGTGACTTAATGAATCCAACAAGATGCCTAAATTGGGTTTCATTTAGGCCCATTTGAGGAATATGACATTGAACATGTGTGCAACTTAATAGGATAAAGGAAGTGATGCACTTTGAATAACATCATCATCATATGAAAGTGTACATAAGTAGTGGTGCATGGATTACACATAATTTAAGAGGTAGTCTTTTAGATCCTTTAACTCCACAATTCTTGAATTTTCTTCAGATACATCAATATTATTGTCATTGAAATATGACAAAAATATTTCCATGATTTAAAAAAAGGTGTAAGGACTAAACTTACCTTGTAGGATGGGACAAATAATGGGAAGAATGTGGGTAGTGGTGAATGGTATTATGGTGGTACTGACGACCTAGAAATCAATGAACCAACCTACATACACATTTATGATATTTTTATTAGTAGAAAAACATGAAAATAAACCAAAATACGATAACAAATTTCACATTTAAACAAAATTTAACTTGACACATGATACCTAGGAAGGGGGTGATATGTCCATCCCAAATGGAAATGGTTCCTCAATGTATGGAATTGCAACTTGTAGAAACAATTAGATTTGATTTCTCATAAACAACCTGTGGAAACACAACAACTATTTTACACATGAGACAAAATAGTAGCAGATTAGTGAGATTTCTAGAGAATAAACAAAGCACTATGGTGAATTTATCAAAGGTAACGTTGAACACACTAGTACACAATATTTTAGAGAAAGGGATGATTTTTTTGGTAGTACCAAACAAGATACTTGTGGAATAGTTGGTGTGCAACATTGAATCGTCCCTCATATAAAAAAGAAAAAGAAAATGTTGAAGCAATTAGGCAAGAATGCATGTAGTGCTAAGATCCTTTAAACCACCAAAAAACAACTTGTCTAAGGATGAGAGAAAATCTCTATTGGATTTGAGAAATAATAAATACATTAAGATACCCAAGGGTAACAAGGGGAACACTACTATCATAATAGATGAATTAGATTACAATAACAAAATGATGGGGCACCTCACATGTGGAAGCTATAGAGTAATCAATAAATACATTGGGAACAAACTAATGTGTGTAGTGTCCACAATGATCAAGTGTTCATCCCTTGATTCAATCAAGAACAAGGTCACTCCAAATAATGTTATCATGCCTTAGATATATGGTGCACCCAAGATTCATAAAATTGGCATCCCCTTAATATCAAATGAAAACATGATAGGATCTATTACTTAATCACTAATTTCTTGCTAAGTTACTCATCCTCCCCTCTGGCAATACAAAATATTTTTTAAAGGAATCATCATCCTTTGTGAAATGTATCAAAAGACAAAATGTAGAAGATGATGAAATTCTAGTAAGATTCGATATTGTGTCTCTCTACACCCAAGTGCTAGTGGACCATGCCATTAATGTCATAGAAGACATCACATACATCAAAACTGTCAATTCGTATGTTACTACCTTTTCGTGAATGCTATTCCGATCTAAGTGGTCCTATTCTATGCCCCTCCCCTCTGGCAATACAAAATAATTTTTAAAGGAATCATCATCCTTTGTGAAATGTATCAAAAGACAAAATGTAGAAGATGATGAAATTCTAGTAAGCTTCGACATTGTGTCTCTCTACACCCAAGTCCTAGTGGACCATGCCATTAATGTCATAGAAGACATCACATACATCAAAACTATTAAATTAGTGAAGATATTCCTTAAGTCAACATATTTAAGCCACAAAAAAAATATATATGAGAAACTTTATGGTGTAGCAATACTCTCCCCACTATCACTAGCAGTTTCAAACATCTACATGGTCCATGGTTCTGTAGAGGATCTTCAAGGTTTGTTTGAGCACATCAATAGTTTCTCATAACAATTGAAATTCACCACTAGGATAGAAAGGTACAACCAACTTTAATTTTTGGATGTAATGATCAACACAAAGATTTATGGGAGACTCATGTATCAAGTCTACATGAAGAAGTCACACACAGATACATACCTTCATGCAGACTATCATCACCACCTAGATAAAAAAGTAACCATCATTCACACCCTTTCCATAAGGGCCACAATAATATTGAATGTAAAAAACTTGAACTATGAACTAGATAACCTTAGTATGGTCTTTTGAATGAATGTTTACAATGATTAACATAGTGGCAAGGGAATCCACAAGGCAATAAACATATGCCACTTAAATAGGAAGGTGGATATCTCAAAACTCACATTTTCATATATCAAATGTACCACAAGTAAAATTGGAAAAATACCATAAAGTAGGAACATCACGATAGCCAAGTGACTCCCACAAACACCATTAGAATCCTGGTAGACTTGGTGAAGGACTCATTAAATATTAGGCAATTGAAAGGTGCCTATAAAATTCCATGTTCCTATGGAAAATTCTATATTGATGAAATTGGACAGTCACTATAGGTGCACTTAAAAGAACATGCGATAGATAATTATAGCGATTGAACCTCCATATAAAGTCTCACAACATTAAATGAATTCCACAATTATACCCAACAATATAACTATTGCAAGAAAGTGGAAGTGCATACTTTTTCAAGCAAGATCAAGTCAACGTTCATTTTGCAGCACATACACATTCAAACTAAAAACATATAAAACATAGAATGAAAACATATGGATTTTTTTTTAGGAAGGATCATTTTAATTCATTAATCACTCGTTCCACCATACCTATGTGTGTGCTACACCAAACGAGTAGGCTTCTACTACTACTACATTACTATCAAAAACTAACACCGAGACATTTCTCAACGTTGAGGGTCTGCTATCCGAGATTAGAAATTGCAAACATTATATAATTAAATATAGAAACACACAAACACACACACATTATCTCTCTCTCTCTCTCTCTCTCTCTCTCTCTCTCTCTCTCTCTCTCTCTCTCTA
>JASDQU011100722.1:45416-56045 GCA_032191745.1 Picea mariana | reverse complement strand
AGATATTGTCTGGAAATACCCCACCTATGACAAGGAAATGTAGTCTACTGTACAATCCTATCGTCAATGGAAACATTACATTTTGGGAAAGGAGACAAACATCCACATTGATCACAAGCCTTTGTAATTCATACAGACACAAGGGAAGTTGTAGAACGATTGCTATCGGAAGTGGTCCACATACCTGTAGCAGTTCCATCTCAACATCAAGTATAAGATAGGGAGCAAAAATCGTGTTTTTGACTGCCTTTTTCGACCTCCTATGGCTGCACTCACCACTGTTCTCCATTCCTGTGGGAATGAGGCATCTCAGTGGCCCCTTCTTTATCATCAAGATCCTGACTTTGCCACCACCTATCATCTCTTGGGTGCAGGTGTGAATGTCACCAATTTTCACATTCAGTATAGACTGTTATTCCATTTGGGACACCTCTTTTTGTTCCTGCAAGTGAGCGTGCAAAGTTGATTTTTGGGGCTCACTACAGTCGGATGGGAGGACATTTTGGCATGGAGAAAAATGTGGTCATTCTACAGAAACATTTTTATTGGACAAAAATTTGGCAGGACGTCAGCAAGTATATCAAATCTTGCACCGCCTGTGCCATTTCCAAGTCAGCCATAAACAAGAAAGGATTATACACCCCTCTTCCTACTCCTGAGAGGCCTTGGGAATCCATATCAATGGATTACATGTCTAGCATTTCTTCCACCAAGTAAGGCAATGATTGTGTAATTGTGGTGGTTGATCGGTTTTCAAATACGGTCATTCTCACATCCTGCAAGAAGAGCATCACAGCGGAAAATACTGCCAAGCTCTTCTTCGAAAGAGTGTGGGTACATTTTTGGATACCACAGACCATCATCTTCGGTCAAGACAACATGTTCCTCAGCACATTTTGGTTGAGTCTCTGGTCACTATTGGACACTAAGCTCACTAAATCCACTGCATTCTACCCTCAAACTGATGGCCAGACAGAGGTCGTCAATTGGATGATTGTGCACATACTGCGCATGTATAACTATAAGCATCCACGTACATGGGATGAGATTCTTCCCTATGTTCAGCACAGCTACAATAGGGATCTCCATAGCTCCATCTGTCATATCCCATTTCAGGTGGGGTTGGGATTCCAACCCTTGGGTCCCATTCATGTTGCACTACCTCTTGCAACCACATGGACATAATCTTCCCATGTTAATTCTGAGGCCAAAAAATCCACCATATTCATTGAGAGGATTCAACACATCCATCAACAATTCCATGAGATTTTGGAGAAATCCAATGCTAAGTACAAGCAGCGCCATGATCAACATCGGGTACCACATAAGTTTTAGGTGGGAGACAAGGTTTGGTTACATTTGCAGAAAGAACGCCTTRTAGGGCCCCATCAAACRCTCTGTCCACTTCTCTATGGGCCTTACACTATCACCAAGGTTGTGGGTGACAATTCTTTTGAGCTYAACACTCCCCCCTTCCTTGGCTTGCACCCAGTGTTCAACGTGGACCTCCTCTGGCTATATTTTCCACCATTATTAGACACCTCAGAGATCGAAGAACAATTAATACCAACATAGTTCAACCCTGATTGCATGGAACATGAATCCACTAATCATATAGTGGAAACACAAGTCAAGGGAACTCTCCAACAAACGATCCAGCTTTATTGGGTTTCCAAGACAGGGTAACTCCTGTAACAAGGAAAATGGCTCACCCAGAGCTAAATTCAACATAAATTTCCTCACCTGATGGGGGAACTCAAAAAAATGGAGATAATTGCTTYYTAAGGGTGGAGGACTGATCCAGGTGGATATTGGTGGCCACCCACTTATTCCAACTGGCTCCTTTTGACAATTTCTAGCTCAGCATGTTTCTCTGTAACAATGAAATTTATTTGTAATTGTGGGTTCTGCACTTCYAGGGCTATCCTGAATCCCTACACAACATCTAGGTGGATATTGGTGTTCACCCACCTATTCCAACTGGATTATTTTGGAATTTTTCATGTAAGTACATCTTTTTGTATTTCTAGGGCCATTTTGGGGCCCTAAACAGTTATTTTTTTGCTTGTCATAGTCAAATTGTAGACAGAGTCAAAGTTTCAAAGTTTGAAGGCATAATGTGTATTTCTCGAAAATAAATTTCCAACAGGCTATCACGCGCCTAAACTGGAGGTCGTATGAAAAATTTATGACCCTGGGAAGTTGAGGTACCAATTTACCCATCGGGGCCCACATAAATTTTGGCGTTTCATCTACTAGGGTTAGGTTTTTTGATGTCTAGGGTTTTGGAATTCATGAATAATGTTAAAAAGGCCTATGGAGCCTCGTTGTAATCATTATTCTCAGACAGATTCACGTAGTAGCCACATCTCTTCTCAGAGATATCTACCACCATTCGATCAAGTTGTTTTCAGTTCTGCAGTTTTACATTTTCAACCTACTTTATTTATTCAATAGAAGTTATTGTTCACTGGATATCTGTTGTTGTTCTTTGATTTTCTGTGTTATTGTATTCAGTCTATTATTTATTTCAGTCCGCTTGTAAATCTGGATCACTGGTATCATAGCGATCTGCTCTTCATTTATTTTTATTCATGCATGTCCCTGGCAAGATCTGGGTACAAGAAGTTGGGACTCGAACTAGTTGATCATTTTCAAGATTGGTTGCATTGAGCCCAACAACAACTCATGGGGGACAAGAAGGAATCCCTTGCATGATAAAGGAATAAAATGATGGACAACTTTGCACAGATCCTTCGGCGGCTGCCCACAAGAGACACATCTTCATCAAGCGGCCATGTAACCCCCTTCAAGGTACAAGTAAATTTTGATATTCCATTATTTGAAGGACTGATAGATGCATATGTTGTAGATAAATGGTTGAATCTGCTCGAAGGTTAATTTTCGGTCCACAATTTTTCCGATAGGTAAAATATTACTTTTTCACTCCTAAAGGTCATCCCCCATGTTAAGGACTGGTGGGATACTCACTCTGAGCAAAGGGCCATAGAGGAATCTGCAATATTTGCAGTCGCCCCCACATGGTATTCCTTCAGGGATTCCATTAAAGAAAAATACTACCCTGTTGGAATCTATGAGGACCAGTACATAAGATGGACCACCTTGCATCAGGAAAGGGACCAGACAATACCAGATTTCACCAATATTTTCCATACCTTGTGCATCAAATTGGGTATCAAAGACTTTGAACGACATATGGTGCTCAAATATCACGATTGTCTGCATTGATACATTCAAACAGAAATGGATTTTATGGATATCACATCATTGGGTACGACTTATAGATATGTTGTCAAGATCGAGCATAAATTTAAGCAGAAGAGATGAGATTTTGGATCTACAAACTCCTCACAGCCGAAGTAGGGAAAAGGCAACCCCAACCCACAAAACAAGGGACAAAGAAAAGATGGCCACTCTCAGGACAACCAGTCCAAGACACAACACAATAAGGGTAATGAGTAGTCAAAGAAGGACACGAGAAATTGGTGTGAATACCATAAAATCCCTTGGCACAACACCGAAGAATGTCACTCCAATAAATCACTCTTGGTCGATTTGAAATATTTTGAGTTAGAGATAGATTCTGACTCTGAATCAAATCCAGAAGGAGGGAAGCGGATTTCGATGTTGAACCCAGTGCCACTATTGCTACCACCAAAGTTTAGCCAAGCGAACCAAAAGAACTAGAGGAAGGGGAATGCCTCTTTCACTCACATATGTGGCTAAAGGGGGCTCCGCTTCATTTCATTATCAATAACCTGATCTCAGCAGAGGTCATCAAGCGGTTGGACATGTCGATGACACCCCACCTGCAACTGTACACCATCGGCTGGCTTCGCCAAGGAAGAGATCTCCACGACACCCAAAAGTGTCGTCTACCCTACGACATCAATCCCTTCAAAGATGAGGTATTGTGTGATATTGCTCCCCTTGAATTTTGTGATGTTATTTTAGGAAAACCATATTTGTGGAAGTGACATGTTGTGTATGATTCTAGACCCTGTAGTGTTATTATTACTTTGGGTAGACAATTGTACAGGATACCAGAGGTAGCACTGCCTACCACTATTTCTTTAATCTCTGCTAAGGAATGCAGTTACGTCATTTCACAGACCGGGAATTTCATCTTCTTTGTGATCCAGGATCATAGTAAGAAGAAGGTTTCTGCCACATCCATGACCTCTACACATAGCCTCTATTTATAGCAGAAGAAAGTGGATGGAATCTTGGAAGAGTACAAATACATCTTCTCCTCACCCACCAGGGTATCGACACACTACCAAGTCAAGAATCTAATGGATCCAACCCTTGGTTCACCTCTTCCTAATGGACCATTTTATCATCGGTCGTTGATGGAAAATGATGAAATCAAGCGTCAAATCCAAGAGCTGCTTCAAAAGGGGAACATCATACCTATCTCCTCCCCTTTTGGAAGCCTTACTGTACTGGTGAAGAAGAAAGATGAAACCTAGAGGCTCTACATTGATTACATATCATTAAACAAAATCATAGTCAGGAACCAGTACCCAATTCCCTGAATTGATGACCTTCTTGACCAACTCAAGGGGGCCAAGTTCTTCAGCAAGATTGACCTAAAGTCTGGCTACCATCAGGTTCCCATCGAACCGAATGATGTATAGAAGACAACTTCCAAATCTAAAGAAGGTCTTTTCGAATGGTTGTTCATGCCCTTTGGCCTAACAAATGCACCAACAACTTTCATGAGGTTGATGGATGATGTATTGAGACCCTTCACCAACTCTTTTGTGGTGGTATATCTTGATGACATCCTCATCTTCAACAGAACTTGGGAAGAGAACATCCAGCATATTCAACGGGTTTTGAGCACTCTGTGGCAACACAAGCTATATTCCAATCTTGAAAAATTCTCCTTTGGCATGAACAGGGTCCAATACTTGGGCTACATTGTTGATGAACATGAGGTACATGTGGATCCAAATAAGAACCAAGTAATCGGTGACTGGTCATTCCCAACCACACTAACCGAGCTTCGAAGCTTCTTGGTACTTGCCAACTTCTACCGACAGTTCATGTTGGGATTCTCCCATATCGCATGGGCCCTCATCCAAGTGACCAAGGGTAGTGGCAAGGAAACTTTCATGTGGGGGAATGCACAAAAACAAGCATTTGATGATCTAGAGCATCGTTTGTGCTAAGCTCCAGAACTCTCCTTAGCTGATCTTCAACAATCATTCAAGATTGAGACTGATGCATCCAACTATGTTGTAGGCGCAGTTCTCACTTAGCACAGTCATCTGGTAGCATACCATAGTGAGACATTCTCAGATATTGTCCAAAAATACCCCACCTATGACAAGGAAATGTATTCCATTGTACAAGCCTGCCATTAATGGAAACATTACATTCTGGGAAAGGAGACAATCATCCACACTAATCACAATCCTCTACAGTTCATACAGACACAGGGGAAGTTGCAGAACGAATGTCATCATAAGTGGTCCACATACCTGCAACAGTTCCATATCAACATAAAGTATAAGACAGGGAGCACAAATCATGTCACTAATTTCCTCAGTCAATCTCCCGTGGCTACACTCACCACTGTTCTCCATTCCTGTGGGCATGAGGCATTTGAGTGGACCCATCTTTATCAGTGAGATCTTGACTTCGCCACCACCTATCATCTCTTGGGTACAGGCATGGATTTCATCGATTTTCACATTTAGGACATATTGTTATGCCATTTGGCCACCTGTTACACATTATTTTGGTCACTCTAGTGATGTATCTACAGTGTTGTATTCAGGCTCCCAAAAGGACTTTTTTCCTGAGAAAAGTAATTGTTGTCTTCTTCCAAAAAACACATTTTTAAGATGAGTTCGCAGGCTACCTATGTTACAGGGTTCGAAAATCCCTCATTCTCGCAAGCCACCCACACTTAGGGTTCGAACTGTTTGCAGTCTGCTCTATAGGTAGGGTGTGAACCTGTTTTTAAGTTTGAAGAAGAGAAGAGGTCACAAAGGTTATAGAAGGGGATCTTCTAGAAAATGAGTTGGCATTCGTATGGTTGGCATCCTACTGACTTCTCAGATTTGGTGGGATCATCCTCATCCATGTAACCATCCCTCCTTCTTTGATATATTGATAGGTTTCTCATGGAAAAGGTTAAGCAAGATTGAATGAAGAATTGGTGAAAGGATTGTGTGAAGAAATATGCTTGGACAGAAGCTTGAAGACTCTGTCTGGTCTATCAAGTTGTATTGGATATTCTTCACGCAAATACAGAGCAAGTGTGTGTGTTGGAACCAAGGGTCACTGAAAGGAAGCTTGCGACATCAAGGCGATCTGGTTTTATCTTCTACTTTCATTTAATATAATACAACGGCATGTCCCTTTCCCATAAAATCACTCTTATTTTATTGCGTAACTCCTTGATCATATGCATAGGTTGACATTGAATATACTTTGTTATCTTCACTTTCTTTGGTTTGTGTTGTCTTGGACCTAATGTCACAAGAGCACTAGAGTGAAGCAGGAACAACAGAGACCTAAGGAAGCGATATAAAGGTATGTCACTCATTCCTTCTTATTATTAGATTCAATGACTATAACTTAGGGAAAGAGTTGTGTCCTATCCTGTTTTGTTCTAGATCCAGGTGGATCTAGGGAGATCTATTAGTGTCCGCATCTATCGATTTATCCAATAACAAAATTGGCAACTCCACTAGGGATACAACCCATTTTTGGTGGTTTTTTCTTGGCCATTTTCTCTTAACCTACCATTTTTCATTCCCATCAATCTTTGAGTCTTGAGGAGACCCTTACAGACTCCCTGGATCTAGAAGTTCCCTCAGAAGTTTTGTCTTTTTTCCAAAGTTTGCTTGATTACAGACCTTCTCGCACTGCACCCTTCTGTAGCCTGCGAGAACCACTAAAGTTCACACCCTGTTGTTCAGTTCTATCTAGCCTACGAGAATCCTTGATTCTCGCACTGTACCCCACCACCAGCCTACGAACCCACTTGAAAAAAATTTGGATTAAGTCTTTTGTGCCCTCAAATGCCCAGATTTGTTTGTGTGTCTAGGAAGAACTTCTCTGGCCAGTGATTGAATGTTTCTTGACTTCAAATCTCGTGAATGATTAGTTTCCAGAAATCGAAAGCTCTTCTTGATCATGTTTTCTCAATTTTTACCTCTTGACCTTTTTGCAACAAGGGTATAATCTCTGATTTTGAAATCCAAGTGCTTGTTTGGTTGGGATCCTTTGATTGGTTTAAAAGTTGAGATCAATTATTCTTTTAAATTTCTTATTACTTGGAAAATTGTTACCCATGTGCATTTGAGGAGACTGGTCTTGTCAATTTGTTATTTTTTGTCTTCATTGAAAGATCGATTTGGGTGTTTGTTGTGTATTTCTTTTTCGTTGGTTGCTTACTTTTTCTCAGTTCCATCCCTGTTGCTTGGTTTCTAATAAAAATTAAAGACATTTTCTTTTTTTTAAGCAACTTGTTATTCGAAAATATTGGCATTCAAGTACTGAAAAAGAACGGATAGGGAATTCTCATTGTTCATGGTTGTTTGATATTACATTTTAGAGAAGATCATAAATTGTAGTTCACATTGTTCCAGAAAACTCCTCTCTCCCTCCCATAAATAGGATTCATCGAACAAGAATTTTTCTCATTCATTCCTATTTATGCATTGTTGGTTCAGAGTCTCACACAACATCAGTTTCATTTCCGTCTCCTTTTGAGTAACAACAGCCTTTAATAATATTGCGCAATTTTAAAATTCAACTAGTAAATTTTTCTAGGACTCTTTTATACCAACATTAGCTAGGCTAGAGCTTTGGAATAGGCAGTGAGACACACTCTCCAAATCACAAAACACACAATAGTATCTTGTGATAAGGAGTGTCAAATTCCATTTGCGGCATTTTGTCATGGGAAGCCCTTCTCGCACAAGGGTCAAACCCGAGGTCGCGTTGAGATTGAAGGAGTTACTCACCCTGCTTTGTTGATATCGGTGTAGAGATTTCACGTATTACGGGGGTCACTTCAAGGTATACCCACAATGATGAGTGGAAGCCTCTCAAGCTAATTTCAGGCTAGACACCCTACCCTTGCATGTGGATCGGTCTGTCGACTATTCCCCTAGGCATTATTGTTGTTGGTGCTAACCTTAGTAGCCTATCTACTTAGGGTCTTGCACAAGGTGACTGTGAAGGGGTAAGTCTTCATGGTACCTGGAATCGACGTTGGCCAGACTCACTTGGGATCCTTGGAGGGTATACCCACGATTGTGTGTGGGAGCTTGCACCAGGGTGTAAGTCCATTAAGAAGGTCGTCAACATAACTTTTCCACCCTAGCCCAACCCCTTCTTGTCTCGTCGCCGCGACGTTGGATTTCATCACCAACTAGTGACTTCAGAATTGGAAGGTCTTGTTTGCTTGGTTTTTCTTCCTAGATTTTACTAGTGTATGTTGTTTTTTTACCCAAGTTGGCCATAGAATTTCTTTCGTAAGATTATAACTCGATCACAATTGACCCTCCACGCCATTCACGTAGAATGCAAGGCCTGCCCCTAGAAGATCTGAAAGGTTCTCAACCATTGCCTACCAACTCACTGAAGGGCTCTCCTCAACAGAGTGAAGTCCAAGACGTCACCACTCCACAAGTGGAAAGAACTAACTCTTTAGAACGGTTTGAATTACCAATTCTCGAGAGGACTTTCGACTTCCTACCGACTCTGAGAGATGTATTGTTCGAGTGAATTCTTCTGGAGATCTAGTTGTTCAGTCTTCTGGATCACCAACTGGACCTTTCATAGGACCTGAGGGGCAAGATTCTTTTTGGACTACTGACATTTTTAGACGGGATCTCTTTGGCTCAGGAGCAGGCGTTGATATCACTGTCGCACCTGAGCTACCTAAAACATCTAATCCAGACACAAAATCTTTTACTACTACATATTATTTTCCTGGTACAAACTCTCCACCAGCTGAGCACATCTTGACTATCCCTCTACAAACGGTCCATTACACAATGGTCCCAGATACTACAAATCCTCACACCGGGATTACAACGGCTAGCCAAGCCCCCATTGGCACACCACTTTTTCCCAAATTCACCCCAACTCTTCCCCCCAGATATCATGCGTTGAATGCTTCTATACCCACTCCTACACAAATCTCATCCGGGACTCCTGGCGTTTCCACTTCTTCTAGGCACCATCTCGTTCCCGGTTTTATTCTGACACTTCCTCAACCCCCTTCCAAAGGACCTCTTCCATCCTCTATCAGAGGCACTGATCCTAGTGGCACCATCCCATCTTTCACACCTAATTACCAGATTCCTGTTGGTGGACAATTTCACCAAGGAGGCCAAACCCAACCCCCTTTTGCAGGACAAATCCCAACTAGGATGCAACCCCCGATTGGAGGGAAACCCCCACCAACCCCACCTTATGGACAAAACATACCTCCATCCTTGGCCCAGTATTGGAATTATCTTATACAACGTAATCCTCACTTGACTGGGGGACCACAGCCTCAAGCTAGCTCCGTCATACCCCCTAGTATAGGCCAACCATATACAGGCACATCTAATCCTATTTGGGGCTCAAACGCTCAACCCCACACCCATGTTCAAGGGTACAACCCTATGAATTACTTGCCTCCACACCAACCACCGAATCTACCCGAATCTTCGAATTATACGCAAACTTCTTATGGTCCCACTGGTCTACCGACAGGACTCCCTCCCCAAAGTCACCAGTACCCACATGTGAATAGACAGCTACCCTTCTTATCCACCCTGGACCTACCTGATCTGTCAAGGATTTTAAATGATCTGATCCGTCACTCTCCTCAATGGCCCTCCATACCGTCCAGATTACCATCTGACATCCCTAAATTCGATGGTAAACCAGGAGAGGACCTGAACAATCATGTAATGACTTTTCACCTTTGGTGCTCATCCAACTCCTTGATGGATGACTGTATTCGTTTATGCCTTTTTCAGCGAACCTTCACAAGTTCCACCGCGAAGTGGTATATAGAATTACCACAAGGCTTCTTCACCGACTTCAACACCCTCGCTATGGTTTTCCTCACCCACTACCAGTTACCGATCTGCTACAAAACGGGAACCAAGATTTTGAGTTCTTTCAAACAAACCAAAGCCTTCTCATATCTTTGATCACATTTATGAGTGGCGACGGAGACGATGTCTCATCAAACTCGAACTTCCCGATCAGTTCCTGGAAGAATGGTTCACGAAATCATTTGTGAATGACATCGCTCATGACATCGCCATGGGTGGAGTTGTCACAGAAGAACAGGCAATCAGTCGTGCCCAATACCTAGACCTCGTTTACTCACAAACGGGTACTCTTTATGACTTACTCCCTGACGCACCTTGTATTTCTACTTCTACTACTTCAACTACTCCTACTGCTTCTCATGCAGCTGACGGTGTGATTGGCACTTTCCATGCCCAACCTCATTCTGTCCAAACCTCTATCAACAACCCCAAATCCATTTCTTCTAATGTTCAAAATGCTCCATCTCCTACCCCTCCCACCAGTAAGACTTCTGAGGTAAACTCTATCCAATCAACCCCCGCC
>JASDQU011100721.1:0-23714 GCA_032191745.1 Picea mariana | reverse complement strand
ACATAATATGAAAGAAAGGAAGGATTTTATTTTGAACAAAATATTCTTATGATACTATGATTTTCCATTTTTTCTATCGTTCCTTTCTTCTCTAGTAATTTGGCAGCTTCAATAGATATCCTGGAGGTGTTTTCGTTGAATAATGTTTTTTTGAAAATTGAAACGAAGTCATTATAAACTTCATAGAAAAACAAATGGGTTTTATGTCTCCATAACGCCTGATACCAAAAGGTAATAGGGTTTGCTTCACATTTTACCCTCTTGCTGATAGTCAAATTTGGGAATTGGTAACAACGTGTGATAACAAATATCAAATACAAAGTCATAAAGGATTTCCTATACTTTTTTTAATGCGATAATAGGGAAACAATTTCGATGGACATGAGCTTACCCCAGTCAAAAATATTTCTCTCTTGGATTGTAAAATACAAGATGTATAACACCATCTGAGATATGGAAGCAATATTCTCTTGACTTGTTATTTTGGTGAATAACCATGTGATTTATCGATAAGGGTTCTTCAAAGAGTCAACCTGAATTCTGGTTATCTCCACTGGTATGGATGCAGGATTCTCCAAGTACTCTGGAAATAGGTCGAGCCCGTTATTATATTTCTTCAAAAAGTCTCTGCAAACTTCACCTTTGAAGGTGAGAGTGGGCTCTAACAACTTTAACATTTTATAGAAAACTTGAGGAGACAAAGAAATTGGGGAATGTACTTGGAGATGTATAGCCCTTTGATTTGGTATGTATTTGTCAACACACCATGCAATAATTTATTTACAGTTGAAAACATCTAGAACAAAACCAGTAAGAGCAATCTCAGATGTCCAAATCACGTTCTTGTTTCTTTGAGCAGCAGGAGGGGAGGATTAATACCAATATGCTCTCAACCACTGGAAATTCGGATCTTCGCGGCCAAAAATATTCAAAGTATCACCACATAACTGTTGTCGAGTTGATGTTGCCATTAAGTTGATAAAATTGTTTCGTCGACTGAATGATATTTACAAATGAACTTTTTTGAGAGATAATGATAATTTAATCCCCTCGCAAATGAGAATTAAGTGAATATTTAATGAATATTTCTCGAGCCATTCACCATTAATAATGTCCTCTTCGAAGTCTGCAAAACAATTTTTAGCATTTAAATAACACTTATTACGCATTGGAAAAAACAACATAATGGCGGGGACAAAGATGAGAGAAGATCAATATGAAATTTTCATGAACCTGCCAACCCGCGAACCTGTAGTTGGATACACGATCCAAAGAAAATAAGTATAGAAGGAGGTTGATCGAACTCATGAATATCAGAAGAATGGGACATTTGGGATCCCGAAATCCATGATGAGAATAAAAGTTAAGTGATGGTCGAAAAGTAGAACTCAAAAGTTGAAGTGCAATGTGAAGGTTGCGGAAAGGGAAGGAAACTATTTGAATTCATGTACCTGTGAATTAAAGAAAATTCTAAGTGTTGAGGAGGACTTATGCATAGGTGAATGAATGAGAATGAAATTGTGAAAGTCCACGGGTCTGCGAACGTGAAAATGGCAAAGTACAGTAACCAAGAAAGGGAAAAAGAAGGGATACAAGAAAATGGGAAAAGGGAGAAAATAGAAGGGGGAAAGAAAGGGTGATAAAAGAGGTGGGAAAATAGAATAAGGGAGGGGGAATAGAAAATAACAAAAGGGGTTCAACAAAAGGTGAATATTCATAAACTTGAGAAGAATAAGAGACTCTCCCCCCGACCTGTGAGGTGAACAACATGAGCTACCTCTCCTTCCTAAAGGTTCTTTGAAGACGTTTTTCGGATATGGAACTATTGATGCTAAGAGACATATTGATTTGTTTTTGGATGTTTTTGGTTTCCATCTTGTTGAACATGATGACGTTATGGTAAGGTTTTCTCTCCAAACTTTATCAAGCCAAGCTTATGAATGGTACACCACATTTCCCTCAAGGTCGATCGGATCATTTGATGACCTTAGAGATATGTTCCTAAATGTGTTCTCTCCCCCAGTCACATATCATACCATTTTCACTAATTTCATCCAAATTTGTCTAAAGAAAAATGAGAGAATAAGATATTTCAATCTCAGATACAATAAAATTCTGAACAAGATCCATGAAGATAAAAGGCCTAATGATCCAATAATACTTGGTTTCTATAAAAATGATATGCCACTCAATGTGAAGTTCACCATTAAAACTTCCCAAATTGATACTCTGGATGAAGCAATGACTAAATCTACGGAGATGGAGGAAATCATGATTGAAACGGGTGTTGATCTTGACATTATTCTTAGAAAAGTACAAATGCAGATGGGTAATCTAAACATTAATGATCAAGGAGCATCTAGCTCGAAAAGGAATGAAGAGAAAAGGCCACGACCAAGTCAAAATTGGACCATCAGTGGGGGATTCTTTAAAGGAACTATACCGTATGTGAAAACAGACCCTGTTGCAACCAAGGAGATGAAGCAAAGGATCGAGATTGCATAGATGAATAGAACTATTAGACAAATGCAAAATGAAATAACTAGATTGAGAAGGAACGATAATTATATACCCAATCCAAGGATATCAGTCCCAGAACAAAGAAGGAACCCTCCTCAAGAGCATATAACGAGGTTTGAAAATGTTGATAATCAACAAAGACAGAGGATCCCCAGGCATCCAATTCTAAATGCAATGATTCTTGATGATCCATGCAATGAATAGATAGTTGAGCCAGAAAATGATTATATACTGGAAGAAATTTTTGGACATGTACAGATGGATGGATACGAGACGCCCATGTACATATTTGAGGAAGGCGAAGATGACCCTGTCTCACAAGAAAATGTTTCCCAAACACGGGCATTTGTAAATAAGTCCAAAAATAAAGATAATTATGAAAAAGAGAAAGAGAAAGAGAAAGGAGATGATAAAGAGAGTAACAAAAGAGAGATAAGCAACATCGGAGTTAAGAAGCAACATCAGATGTTAAATCTCCTTCAGAAGATATATAATATTTTTGATGATCTAAGCAAGTTGAGAATTACTCTGCCTTTCACATAAGTGGTAAAAATTCCTCAATAGAGTGAAAACATTTTGAAGTTGTTGGACAAGCCAGTGGGGAGAATTGAAGCAGATATCGCAAACTCGAAGCAAAGTCAAAATACACCAACAGTAAAAATGAGAGGAAAATTCTCAACTTCTATATCTCAATAGAACCATGATGTTGCACTCCATAATTTTCTAGTTGATACTGGAACAACAAACAATATCATTCCTTTGGAAGTAATAGAGGCACTTGGTATGAGTTGCATCGGATATTATGAAACAAGAGAAATAATTTATGCAATTGATTCCAGGTAGTTACCAACTTATGGAGAAATTAAGGATTTTTACGCCTAGATTATTGTCGCTCCCCATATTATAACAATGTTTAATATTGTGGTGGTGGATCTTCCTCCTGCATACATATTTTCCCTCGGAAGAGACTGGTCTTCCATGATCGGTGGCTATATAATGAATTATGGAAGTTGTATGATGTTACCTAATAAAAATGGAGAAATGATCAAAGTTCCTTGTGAACCTAGGAGACCATTTTCTTTCAAAAAGAATGATAACAAACTGATGGAAGATTATATAGATGTTGGTATTGGAAACTATGCCATCCTAGATATGGAGAAAACTGATGATATAAAAAATGAAGATAATTACTTTGTAGGCTACTGGAGGATGTCATTTGATGGAGCAAGTTCAACCTCGGGGCGCGGAGTTGGGATTGTTCTCAAAAGCCCCAAAACAATTGTACACCCACATGCCATCAGACTTGAGTTTTCTTGCACAAATAATGAAACAGAATATGAGGCTTTGATTCAAGGAATGATTCTGGCATGAGAAATGAATATTGAACATTTGATTGTGACCGACGACTCTGAATTGATAATAAATGAAGTCACTCAGAAATATAAAATTAAGAAGGAAAGGATCAAATTATATTTCAAAAAAGTAAATGAATTGATGGAGGCCTTCTGTTCTTTCAATATTTCTTTCATTCCAAGGGATAAAAATCAGAAGGCATATTCATTAGCATTGGTTTCTTCGTTGTCGAACCCAGATGATATCCATAGTGAGACGTCTTTTCAAGTAAAAATAGTATTTCAACCCTCGGTACCTAATAACCAAGAGTATCTCCAAGTGTTTGAAAATGATGAAGACCTAGAGGATTTTCTATTAAATGAAAATGAAGATGAAGATAATGATATTTCCTCTGTTCCGAAGAATTGTGTTAAGTTTGAATCTCTTTTCACAAGAGATGATCATGCCAAAAATATCATGGAAGAAGTATCAGTCCGAAAATTTCAAGAAACGAGAAAAGTCAATATTGGGACTGATAGTTACACAAAGTACATTAACTTGGGAGTTGATTGTACATCTGAAGAAATTGATCAATATATCGCCCTCTTCAAAGAACATCTTGATGTTTTTTCTTAGAGCTATGATGATCTAAAGGCCTATGATAAAACAATATTTCAACATATCATCCTATTAAGAGAAGGAGCAAAATCTGTCAAGCAGAAAATACGAATGATTAATTCAAAGTTAAAACCGTTGTTGAATATTGAGTTGGAAAAATTGAAGAAAGTTGGAATAATATATCCCATTAGGCATTCTAACTGACTTTCAAATCCAATTGTTGTGAGGAAAAATACTTGGGAGATTCAGATGTGTGTGGATTTCATAGATCTCAATAAATCATGTGTAAAATATAATTATCCTCTTCCTAACATGGAATTTCTTCTTCAACAAGTCACTAGATCTGCTTGTATGTCCATGTTAGATGGTTTTTATGGATACAATCAAGTTTTCGTTGCAGAGGAAGACAATTCTAAGATGGATTTCATAACACTTTGGGAGACATATGCATATGCTCGAATGTCGTTTGGTTTAAAAAATGTTGGAGCTATGTTTCAAAGGGCTATGTACCATGCATTTGAAGGTTTGATAGGGAAATTCATGGTGGACTACCAAGATGATCTAACAGTCCATTCAAAAACAAGAAATGAGCACATCCATCATCTGAGGCAAGTATTTGAAAGATGTAGATTATATCAAGTTTCTTTGAATCCAAATAAATGTTTGTTTGATGTGACTGAAGGCAAGTTATTGGGGCATATTGTATGTAAAGAAGGAATTTATATTGACCCAGAAAGAGTTAGGGCTATCAATGAACTCAACCCTCCATCATCTAAGAAAGGAGTCCAACCATTTTTGGAAAAATCAATTTTGTGCGAAGATTTGTTCTTGATGACACGAGCATTGTAAAACCGATTAATTTATTATTGAAAAGGGATCAAAGGTTCGAATTGACTTCGGATACACAGGAAGCCTTAAGTAACATAAAAAGGGAAATCACTATGGAATCAATCCTCATTAGTCCGTATTTTCAAAGAGATTTCATCATGTATTCATTTGCAACAAAAAATAGTGTGGCATCTATCCTTACTCAAAGAAATGCCAAGGGTGAAGAGCTACCAAACAGTTTTATGAGAAATACCCTCCATGATTATGAATTAAGATATTCGGAATTGGAGAAACAAGCCTTGTCTCTCGTAAATGCAGTAGCTCACTTTTGGACCTATATTTTAAATTCTCATGTCATAGTATATGTTTGATCCTCTCAAGTTAAGATGATATTGAACCATCAATTGAGAGAAGGGAAATGGGAAAATTGGCTAGCGAAAATTCAAGAATATGACAATGAAATTAAGCCTCTAAAATCAGTTAAAGGGCAAGGATTATGCAAGCTTATTGTGAACGACAATTCTTTGAATGGAGTAGTTTTTGTCTCAATTGTAAAACCTATATTTGGCTCTGAATGGTACAAATATATTGTGTTTTATTTAAAGTATGGGCAATTTCTTGTCACAATGACTCCAAAGGAAAGAATGGAATTAAAGATGAAATCAAATCAGTATGTGTTGATTGTTGAAATCTTTTTTAGAAGGAATTATGCTGGCATGTTATTGAGGTGCGTTGATGAAAAAAGAGCTCAAGAAGTAATACTTTAATTTCATGAAGGAATATGTGGGGGGCATTGTGCACCTATTGCTACAAAAAATAAAATAATAAGACCAGGATATTATTGACCATCAGTTTTCAAGGACTTATATGCGACGGTGAGAAAATGTATCCTTTGTCAATAATTTTTAGGGAAGACGATGTTTATGTTATGGTATCTACGAGAGGTATTAACCTCCACGTGTAACCTTTTACTAGAATGGAATATTCCAAAAGAAAGGGAAACCCTAAAAAAATGTGTGAAAACCCTAGAAGACAAGTTAACCTAGAAGAATAAATAATATTAGAATATTATCTTCCAGAAAGACAAGTCGGCTCCACTGGAAAAAGATAAACATAAAATATAATTACCATAAAGTCAAGTCGTCCCAACCATAAAATTCACTGGACAGATTAATATAAATAGAGGATGTTTTAGCTCATTTGTACACCCAGTCAGAGCACAAGTCTTGTGGAGATCTGCAGTCCCAGCTGCAACTGCAGCTGCAAGGAGGAATAAGGGTGTATGGTCATTTCTTGGTCTTGGTCTTTCTCTAAGTGATATTATTGGTGATATTCTTGGTGAAACACTTGGTGATAGTCTTGGTAATACTCTCGGTGATATTCTTGCTAAGTATGACGCAAGTTTGAGAGAGTAGTGCAACTGCAACTGCTACAGTTGTGTATGGTACTTGTTCTATATATGGATGTGGAGACTCTCTCTCTTGTGCACTACCATTGGAGAAGTAGCACTCTATTTGTCTTGAGTTGTTGATGCAGTTAGAAGCTAGGTTTTATCTGTTGGTTCTAGTATGGATTTCTGGAATAATTTTATTAAAGGTTAAGGTGCTCGGGGGTGGCTTCATGTTTATGGATGGGTGACAATAGAGATATTGTCTATGGTGAAAATGAGCACATCAATTATTTTAACAGGTTATGGGCCAACACTATCTTCAGAGAGTCTAACCACTGGAAGGTAGATTGGGAAGTTCATTGTCAAGCTCATTATAACACCAATTGCAATTGTAGTTGCAGTTAGGTTTTGCAGTGGCAACAAACCGTAACCCATTTGTTCGGGCACCTAAAGTGAATTTTTTGGCATATTTCTTTGACATCCTAGTGCACCCTATCCTCACGTACCTCTTGTCACCCTCAACTAGCAAAAATGTCATGTTTGAGTTTTTGGTCAAAGTCAAAGTCAAAGTCAAAGGTTGACTTCTCGCTAAATTGACCGTGTGGTCAAAGTTGAAATTTCAGAGTTTCTAGCTTGTTTTAATCATTGAACCTTATGATTCAGTTTCTAATCTCTTCTTGTTATGATGGTCTCTAGTTTCAGATTAGAAAGACAAGTTGGACAATGCTACAAAGATTTCAAAGGTATGCACTTGTATATGCTTTTCAAGTTACATCGTCTAGCAAAGCATGAGTATGTTTGCAGGGAATGTACTAGAGACCTTGTCCAAGCAGTGATCTTGGATTCAATACATTCAAAGGAACAAACACACTCTCCATAGCAGTTGAGGCTTCAGGTTCCAGGTTTGATTAAATTGATAAGTTTTAAATTTGCACATATCAAGATTGATAGTTGCTACATTACAAATTGTGAAAGCATTCTTTGAAAGGTTCTATTACTACTAGATGTAATGAATACTTGATGGCATGTGAATACTATTGATATAGATGCTTATTTTTCTTGTTTGAAAAATGAACTAACATCTCCTCTAGAGAGATATTTCTTGTTGTGCACCTGGGCAGTTCACCTTGATCATACTATGTTAATCATCATGAAATTGTAATTCATTCTTGTTACCATAGATATGTTCTTATGAAAATGATATTATACTAGAAACACTTTTATTGTTCTTGTCTCAGGGAAGTTATCTTACAAGATTTCATGGAGGCTACCATGGAGATGTATTTGTTTGTTCCAAATAAGTTACTATGGAAAAATGATTGATCGCAACACTGGAAGAGTGTTGAAGAATGGTGTTTTCTATTTTCCTTTGTTATTGTTCTTGTTCCAGGTAGGTCACAGGTGATAAATCTAGGAGGGAGCTATAGTGATAGTTGCAAGCATAGAGCGGATGACTTCATTAGTGGTGCAGTAGATGGTCTCACCAAGTATCAATTATAAAGGAAGAAGAGAAATCAAGAAGTCAAAACCATATTCCAGTTAGAGAACTTTCCACCTTTGAAGAAGCAGTCAAGCAAAAAGAATATAAGGAAGCTGTGATGGAAGAATATCGATCATGAAAAATGATGTATGGGGAATTGTGCCTAAGTGGATTTACAAAATAAAACATGCAGTGGATAGAAGTATCGATAAATATAAGGTGAGATTTGTGGCTATATGATTCTCTCAGGAGGAGGGAGAAGATTATGATGAGAATTTTTCTCTGGTTTCCAGATATACATCTATTAGAGCCATCATATCTTTAGCAGCATCAATGGGTTGGAGTTTACATCAGATGGATGTAAATACCTCCTTTCTCAATGGAATGATTGAGGAAGAAGTATACATAGAGAAACCTCAAGGTTTTGAGGTACACCCAAGAGAAACCCATGTATGTAGATTGAGGAAGGCCTTGTATGGACTCAAGCAAGCTCCAAGAGCTTAGTATGCACGCATTGATAGCTACTTGACAAGACTTCGATTTTCCAAGAGTCATGTCGATCCAAATCTCTATTACAAAGTTGTGAATAATGCACCTGTGATTCTATTGTTATATGTTGATGATTTGTTCCTAACAGGTGCAGAGCCTATCATTATTCAGTGTAAGAAGGAGCTATCCATTAAATTTGATATGAAGGATCTTGGTCTCCTGCACTACTATTTGGGATTAGAAGTATGGCAGAAGCATGGTGAAGTCTTCCTAGGAAAAGGGAAGTATATTGTAAATATCCTTCAGAAGTCTGGGATGATGGATTGCAAATCCATGGAAACTCCCATGATAAAAGATTTGAGGAAGTTGAGAGACTTTGATTTTGGTCCAATAGAATCATCCTTGTACCGATAGTTGATTGGATCCTTGATGTACTTGGTGAATACTAGGCCAGACATTTTCTTTGTTGTGAACATGTTGAGTCAGTTCCAAGTGGAACCTAGACAATAGTATTGGATAGTTGCAAAGCATATATTGAGATATATTCATGGGATGATAACTTATGGTTTGAGATATGCCTCAAACAGTGATGTACAACTGCATGGATTTACTGATTCAGATTGGGCAGGGAGTGTGGATGACAGAAAGAGTACTTCTAAAATGTGTTTCAGTTTGGGATTTGTTATGATATCATGGGCTGGAAGAAAATAGAAGTTTGTTGCACTCAACACTAAAGAAACACAGTATATTGCAACTTGTGATGCTTGTACGGAAGTAGTGTGGCTTCGTAAGATGGTTTCTAGACTGTTTGATCAGGTGTTGGATTTGACCATGATATATTGTGATAACCAAAGCTTTGTGAAGCTCTCAGAGAATCTGATGTTCCATGACAGGTCGAAGCACATTGAGATCAAGTACTATTTTCTCTGTGATAAAGTCCAAAGGGGAGAAGTGGTTCTCCAATATATGTCCACTAATGAGCAGACTCCGAATATTTTGACGAAGCCTTTGTCCAAGATAAAGTTTTCATACTTCAGGGACACATTGGGGCTCGTGGAGATTACTCCCTTGGTTGAAAGGAAGGAGATGAATTCCTCAGTTGGGAAGGAGCTCTGATATGTGGCATCATGGATTGTTAGTGAGATGCAAATCTGTATCATGCTAGTACAACTTAGAGATGGTCATACAACTTAGAGATGATGATTGCATCATGCTAGTACAACTCAGATATCATATAGATGGTTGGAGTTGTTGATACAATGGTCTGAGGAGCATCATGCTAGTACATCTTACAGGTGGCATGCAACTTAGATATGACGTATTGACATCATGCTAGATATGTCATGCTAGTAAAACTTAGAGATGATGTTGGTGAGTCGCATCATGCTAGATATGGCCATGTGAGTACAACTTAGATGTGACATACAAGTTAGATATGATGTATTAACATCATGTTAGATATGTCATGCTAGTACGACTTAGAGATGACCATACAACTTAGAGATGATGTAGGGGGCTCGTGTCATGCTAGATATGATCATGTGAGTACAACTTAGATGTGGCATACAACTTAGATATGATGCATTGGCATCATGCTAGATATGTCATGCTAGTATGGCTTAGAGATGATCATACAACTTATAGGTGACACAATGAGGCATTGATCTACATCATGCGAGTACAACTTAGAGGTGGCATACAATGTAGATATGATGCATTGGCATCATGCTAGATATGTCATCCTAGTATGGCTCAGAGATTATGCAAATGATACTCCATGTCATGCTAGTACAACTTATATATGATGCATTCACATCATGCTAATACGACTTAGAGGTGATGCAATTGATGAGATTGTTGATGCAGGATGATATCAGATGATACGATTTGATTGTTATGGAGATTGTATGTCTATGGACAATAGTTTTATGCTATTGTGGTGGATGTGTTCCACTGGTAGTGACTGTGTGTCACTGGTTAGTAGTCATTTTATATTAGGAGTGGTTGTGTACCACTAGGAAGTAGTTGTGTATTAATATGGATATACACAGTTGTGTTTTATTGGATGGAATTGTAGCAGTTGTATGTTGCTATCTGATTTACATGGAGACTACCACTAGTGTTGGAGATTATTTCCAACTATATGGATAGTCAGTGTGTTGGTGGAAAAACATTCTCTAGACAGAGAATGGTATAGGAAGAACATATTGCTGGTGGACAAACATTCTCCCTGTGGAGAATGGTCCAAGTTGACAGATTGTTGACGTATCATGGACTGGTATTTTCCTAAGGCACAAATTGTGGCCCAATTAGGAAAATGGTTCAAGATTGATATTCTCCTCAGGCACAGTTATTAGCTCGATCAAGTTGAATAGTATTCCCTCTAAGGACATGACATCCTGATTAGGGAGGTTGATACGGGACCAATATTTTCTAAGGCATATGGGTAGAGATTGATCTCTATGGTACATATGACCTGATTAGAAAATAGTCTAAGACTAAAATTCCTATAGGAATGGTCTTTGTATCCCATGGCGTGACTTTTAGCATATGGGAGGACTGACATTCTTCTAGGATGCTATAACCCTATAATTTATAGGATCAATTGTTGATTGTAATTTTTTCCCTTTAATGTTTTTGACTTGCAGATAGTGTTGCATTCTAGAAAAAAGAAAAGAAAAGAAAAGAAAAGAGAAAAGAAAAAAAAAATATGAGAAAAAAAAAGAGGGCATGAAAGAAAAAGGATAAAGCCCCATGAATTGATAATGACTTGACCCATACAGTGTAAACATGGCCAAGTCTTTTGAATTTAAGTATTAAGGATTAGTGAATAAGCTTGGCTATACTGTCTAATCATAGCCAAATAATTTAGATTAGCTAGTGAATAAACTTGATCAAACAGTCTAATGTTGGTCAAATAACCCCAGGGTAGAGTATTTTCTTAGCCCAACAGTTTAAACTGGGCTAAAGGTGCAAAGGAGTAGGTTAGGACATAGGTTAGTTAGTTTCTTTTCAATAAAAAGTGTAAGATGATCGATGGAAAATGCAGGATCTTGATGGTGGAATGTTTTGTCTAACCTCATAGTGACACAAGCAAAGGGGGAAGTTCCCAAAACCCATAAAAAGGTCATTAAGCCTAAGTTTGACCTCGTATATTGAAGCACTCCCCAGAGATTAAAGATTGAGCCTAGATCTACGACCGAGTTGTTGGCACCCAGATCTACGGTTCTTATGAGTTTTCAGACCCTCCCGATTGTTCGACCTTTAATGGTGGGGGGGGTCCGAAAAGATGTTTAAAATGTGTGCTCAGATCTACGGTCATCCCATAAGAGCGTAATCGGATAGTCCACAGGAGATTCCGGACCCCCCTGACCGTTCTACCTTTAACAGTGGGGGTGGGGGGGGGCGACATGATATTTAAAGAACGCGCCCAAATCAACGGTTGATCCAGCTTCACCCAGATCAATAGTCAGCAAGGGATCCCAGACCCCCCCGACCGTTAAACCTTTAACGGGGGGGTCCGAAATGAAGCAAAGTCTAGCTGGGCCCCATCCCAACACGGCATCACCTCATTGCATCCTAACTGCCCCTCTCCAAAAATTTACTGCCTACAATTTTTACAACTCACCACCACCATCCCGAGGTATCACATCCCACAACCACCCTCTGCAAGTTCCATGTCACGACCCCATCAACACATCCCATCCATCTAACCGTTACAGGTCATATCTTTCGCGTTCGCCCCTCAATCACCAGTTTACACATCGACCAGAGACACACATCAGACGTCTTTTATCCTTCCCTCTCACACTCTAAAGAACCCGTTAACCATTAGTTACTGACCACATACCTGGTGTTCACCTGATCTGTCATTTTTCGCCCAACGGAAACTTGTTCTCTAAATCCCAACCCCGTTTTGATCTTTCGCATTGCTCTCACACTCCATGCCTATCAGAGACTCATTCTCTTTCGCCTCTACAACATCTTTTCCAGCCTTAGCTTTCTCCTACTAACGTGTGCTCAATGTGCAGGTACCAGAGAAAATCAATGGCACCAAAAAGTAAAAAATTAAATGTATAGGAAAATCCTTTTCTCCCACCTCCTTTCGATCTCGATCGGATCCCATTAGCAGACAAAGAATATCTAATCTTAGAAACCGGGTCTGAATTTGACTTTTCTGAACTACAGTCGTGGTTCAGAGACACCTTCATCGATCAGAGCGATGAAATCAGGATTTGGCAGTCAAATCCCCCTCTGTATCTTTTTCCCCAATTCTATCACTTTCTTGAATTCGCCCTCAAGTGCCAAGAACACTACCTCCCTGATCAGAGAGCCATAATATCTTCATCTGGAGAAACCCTTTTCCTTATTTCGCCTGACGCCATCAATCAGACGATGCAAGTACCTAGAGCCGAACCCCGTTCTCCCCTCATAATTGAAATTCTAATAGAATGTATCAGAACCTAACCTTTCCCCAAAGAGCACAAATCTTCAAGTTGTTCCTTCCACAAGATGCCCAATTCCCTAAGAAGAAACCTCCCTATCACTCGTCCATATTTTTCGAAAAGGGAAATCAAATTATCTCAACACTGTGTTGTTTGCTCGGTTAATTCTTAGATGAATGGGTGGATGAACCTATCTTAGGTTTCCTGTCCATTTTCTCTGCTGAAGAGAAAGTGACCACCCATTTTGATTACAACGGTTTCTTGGCCAAGAACCTGCACGAGCAACCGGAACTTTTCCCTACAGAAGGCATGTTCTGGTATTCTTCAATATTGGCCTACATGTTTATGTTCTATCAAGCCAACAATTTTTCCTTTCTCATGCAGAAGATGGATAAAGATAGACAACCACAAGCAGTAACCCTATGGACGTCGCTGCTCAAGAGGAACTCCACTGAGTTCAATTTCAAACAATTCATCGAGCTATTCTATCATCCAATGGTAGGCATGCTCAGTGGAAGACCAGAACCAAGGATAAATGAGGAGATCCAAAGAGTTCTGCACCTTTCGGATCTTGCAAAGACTGGAGACTGGTTCCTATACTAGAATCACATGGAGATCAGAGTGTATGGGTGTGAACTAGATCCATATAAACTGCCCAAGTATGTACCAGTTCGGATATTTTCACTAGAATATATTCGTCGGATGATAAATTCAGATGACATTCGTTTTGTGTCTCTGAAGAAAAAATAGCAGACGAGGATTAAAGGGAAAACATGACCGTTTATTTGCAACAATTGAGCTGCTGGGGAAGAGGCAAATAAACTACTAAAGGAAATGGAGTTCAACACTAGTTTCATTTGGCATTATGATTTGATTGGGATCATTGCAAAGATGAGATCCAAAAACAAGAGTTCACCTTATGCTCACATCTTCAAACCAAAAATTGAAAAGTATGCGAACCAGATAGAGTGGGAGGAAAATACTCTGGTAGACATTGAACAACAGGAATCTCCTTCAGTCTCTTTTTCACAGAATACCACTCCCTAGATACAAAAGGAAAAAAGGCCAAGAAAGGATTCCTCTCCTTCAATCACTGAGGTATCAGCAGAAGGGTTTCAGGCATCTAGCAAAAGACCCAAAACCACTCATGCAATTCACAAGTCTGGTGAAGAAGAGTCTCATTCTGCTAAAGTGTTTGAGGAAGAACAACAGGTGGTGTCCATTCCTTCTTCAAAGAAGTAGATAGATATAGTTGTGACCACCCAAACTCCACAAGGAACTGCACCCGTAAGCATTTTTGAAAAATATGATATGATTAAAAAGAAGAACCAGATGTTGACTAATAGAACCTACACCCAGTTCTGGAAGCAAACCTCCACATCACAACACAGACTATTGTCAGCCTTAGACACAGAGAAAGGAAGAATGCATCTTGCATTTCTGCAAGCACAAGTGCCTCAACCCAAAGAGATCACTGACTACAAGAGGTCAACTATTGTTTTTGACACCAAACAAGTCCATCCAGCTGACCAGATGGATTTGCACAGACAGATTGGAGAAATGGTCTTCTCCACATTAGCACATGCTTCCTCTACCGCATCTAAGTTACATGTATCTTTAAGCAATGTTTAGACCCAATTGAAGTTGGAAAAGATATCCTCTTTTGCAAAAAACAACAGATTAAAATCCTTAGAGGAGTTGGTGCTCAAGATTGGGTACGATCCCTCAAATGTAAAAGCGACAGAGGAGATGTTAAAGAAAAATAATGCTAACATTGCATCTCTAAGAAAACAGTTGAAATTTCCACCAACAGAAGATTCACAAGACAAAGAAATAGCTGAAGCAGAAGATGAGAAAGAGGAATGGTTGAAGTTGATCATGCAGTAGAATGCACAGATAAAGGAAATGGAGGAAGAATTGGAAAGGTTATTGAAAGAGAAGGAGAAACCAACCCCAATGGAAGTTATTCCATTGAATGCAGTTCCCCTGGCTGAAGTCAGTACATCAGCTATTCCAACGACCACCATAGTGGAAATTCCATTGACAACTCCATTGACAGCATTGAAAAAGACTATGGAGCTATCAAAGTCCATGGAGGAGATGAATCTGCAAGAAACAGAGATTAATAGGTTGAAAAGGGAAGTTGAAAATCTCCAAGAACTCAAATCTTCTTTCCAAATAAGATACAATGTTGAGAGGCAGGCAACAGAGAAGCTTAAGTAGGAAATACAACAGCTCCAGAAAAAAACAGTGGCAGGAAAGACATTAGTTGAGGCTAAGGAAAATATTTGGACAGACATCTCTAATTCCATAAATGAGATTTGGCCCATGGTGCAAATCATGTTTGAACAACATGATCTGGTGTTGAAGAGCAGGCAGGTCATTGACAAGATAAGAAGAGAACTAGATGAAATTCCCTCAGCAACCAACGAGATCATCAAGTTTCTGAACTCAAAAACCAAAGAAGAGCTGGAAGAAATGAAAGTCGAAGACAGAACAGAGACTATCCTCAAAGTAAAAAGAGTGTTGACTAAAAATGGATTAATGTTGCAGTTGGAGGAAAAGGCTCAGAACATGGACATTGGAGTTCAGAGATTTTTTAGCAAAATTGAAGCCTTACATAAAAAGGGTCTTCCTGATCTACATGTCCTAAATGATAAATTAATGACTTTGTCTGATTACAAGAAAAAGATCACCACCATGGCCAAAGACAGTTCCAAGTTTTCAGGGATACAGGGCAGCATCACGGGAAAAGCTTTCTTGGAGACTCTGCAGCATGACCTCAACATACAACACGAAATCAAGTACATATTCCTCATCAAGCCAACTTTTGCTAAATACACCGAGATGGACGAAGTCTACCACTGGCTATTGAAAGTTACCATCTCAAGAACACAAAGATGGGATGAGTTGTGTGAATTGATTGAGTAAATGTAAAGCCTCATCCAACTCAGCATCCAACACAGTTAAAGTCATCCGAATGAATCACCAACGGTCTTCCCCGAAATCAGCATGAGAGATTTGACAGATCATCATCAATTACTACATTTCTACATCTTGTTAGCTAGTTAGTTAGACTCAGACTCTATCACGTCCTGATCATTAATGACAAGGTCGTTTGTAACTTTTATTATAAATATTTCCAAATTATAAGTATTGAGGGTTGTTGATCTTTACGCCCAAGCAAGCTCTAATCATTGTAATTTTTATCAAGAGGTTATTCCAGTAATACAAAGAGAAGTTTCACAGGATTCATGCGTGTTAATTGTTGGTGAAGTTTCCTCTGTCTTCGTAAAAGTTTTTCCTTCTCAGTTATCACATTGTCTTTCGAAATCTAATCTTTAAAAGAAGTTAAAGTTGTAGAATTTGCCATTGTGTACTCTGTTCTTAATCTTTTATAGATTTAAATTTTTTTCTTCTGATGTTATAACAAAAAAATTCTTAAATGGTTTTTTGTTTTAACTGATATCTCACCTTTTTCAGCAATACACCATTTTATTCCTAAAGAATCCAGCATTAGCACTATCTCGCCCTATAAAAAAAATCTCATAAAAGTTGTCTTTAACCTCTATCTTTTTAAAACAGACCCCATAGCCCAATGGAAGCGTAAGTGATGTTCAACCATTTCATTTAAAAACTATACAAACAACTCGGTTATATTCTTTCTAACTAGCCTAAAATCTTGAAAGTCCAAACAAATCTAAAACTCACAGAGAGATCCCTCTCTATAATTGATAGGGCTAGCTCCATGTTTCAAAGCGGTGGGTTAAAGTTACCTCTGATAGATTTCTTCTTACCTCACAACAACCTCTGGGAATTTACAGAGTGATAACATAAATGGAGACCATACTGGGGAAGAGCTGAACAAACTTTCCACCCCTTGTTTTCTTTCCCCTAGAACAAAGACAACTTTATTTCTGGAAGAAACACAAACCCTAAATTTTATCTAGAAATAATTTTCAGAGGTTGTTAAAGTTTGTATATAAATAGTTAAAATCTCCAAAGGAAGAATAAAATCAATAGTTCTAGCTCCCAAAAGAATTTCTACCAGATCTCATGTTGACCCAGAACCTACAATAGTAATAGATAACCCCGAAAGACTACTCAGGAAGAAAAATACTGCAGAAATTTCGAGGAGTAATAGCCCACTTCCAAGGTCTTTTTCCATCCTAGAGAAGTTAGTTGTTCTTCCAGACCCTGAGCCTGAAATACCCTTTCAAACAAGTCTTTTCAAGACAAAATCTGACAGTTTTGTTCGTTAAACGATCTTAGACCAAACCGTTTTTTAGCCCAGGACCCCTAAGATACTTTCTCCTAAAGATGAAGTTCATCAACTTTTTCACCTCGAGACTGATAAGCTCAAAGACCTAGTCGCAAATCTGGGTCAAGCCTTAGACAAACTCCATCTTTAGTAGTCTGTCAAACTTCCTGCTTTAACTATTGCTACATTTTCTGCTAAAACTAAACCAGGTCACTCCATTCCTCCAAGCCCTTCGTCTTCTATATCTTCAGGCATTACCTCTCATATCACACAGGTTGTTGTTCAGCCTCCCCCACCAATCATGGTGGCAAGATATGCTCCATTGGTATTGGTTTCTCCTTTACATAACATGCCCCAAGATTATCAAACTAGACTCCCACAGTTTGATAGTACTGGTCCCTTGAATGCACAACAACATGTTGACAAAATGAACGATTACTTTGACCTGCAGGAAGTAGATGAAGCTAATGTGCAGATGAGATTATTTGCACAAAGTCTAACTGGAGAAGTGAAAAAATGGTTCAAAACTTTACGTGCTGCTACCATTACTGATATTGATGGCTTTCATTGGACTTTCCTTGATCGGTAGGAGGTAAATAAAAATCCTCTCCAGATTCTTTCAAAGTATGAGAACATCAGAAGGAACCAAGGAGAGACAGTGCAGGATTACTGCACTCGTTTCAACAATCTATACAATGCTATCCCGACTGAAATCAAACCACCACAAGGTTTGGAGTTAATAAAGTTCCCTGATGGTTTTGATGCCAACATGTCATATCAATTAAGGGAAAGAAACACAACAACTCTGGAAGACGTGCAAAGAAGTGTCGTCAGTGTAGAAGCAAATCTTTTGGCCAGAAGGGCCAGGCAAAGAACAAAAAAGAGGGTCACCATCAAAGAAGAACCTTCTACTTCCTCATCAGATGCCAAATTAGATTCTCTCACCAGAGCTATGGAGAAAATGATGGAGAGACTCACATTAACTGACAGGAACCCACCTAGGGAGAACCAAACTACCCCTCAAATCAGAAACCTGAACTTTAGAAGAAATCCACCTCAGATTAGACAGAGAGATCCTAGAGATCAACGGGAAAAAAGGGGACCTGATCAGCAGATTAGACCACCTCTCCAGGAAAAATATGTTGATGACGGGGAGGAAGTAATTGAGGAGTTTGATGATGCTCATATAAATCTAATGGGTGATCATGATCATGATCATGAATCTATTTTCCTCACCCAGGAAGAACATGAAATCTTTCTCCTTTCACAAACAGAGGTAAATGAGGAAGCTAAGAAAACAAAACAACAAGCCTTTGAGAAAGCTATAATGGAGGTTCACAGGAATTATAAATTGAGGAGTAAGAAGACTAACAAAAATTCTTCGAAGAAGGCTGCTGAAACCAAGAAAACCTCAGAAAACCTTCCCAAGAAATCCCCTGGGCGGAATGACGCTGAATATCTTGCGCGAAAAACTCCAGAAATTCTTAAGAGAACAAGTCGGACATAAGTTTCATCAACCATTCAAACAGGTGCACCTGTCCACAGAGTTTCTATCGATAAATCAGAAGTATGGAATTTAAACAAAACCACCACTCCTTTCAGCCTTGAAGGGGAACTTGCAAAATTGAAGATTCACATTCCCCTCTCCGAGCTGATGAACAAGAACGCTTAGAGGTCTCAAGTGATAAAATCTTTAAGCATCGAACCCAATATAGGTACCAAAGCCTTGAATGTTGGATCTGTACACCACTCTGACACAGTAAACCTTGCCAATGATCAACCTTAGCTTCTGTTTGGTCCTGAAGTTGATGGTCAAACTGATGATGGCACCGTGGCCCCTTTTTACATTAGCCTAAATATCCACGATCTGATATTACACAATGCTGTGCTGGATTTGGGTGCCTCTCACAACCTAATGCCCAAAGTCGTGATGGAAAATTTGGGACTCGAGGTCACCAGACCCTACAAAGATTTGCATTCTTTCGACTCCAACAAGGTCAAATGTATAGGCCTAATTAAAGACTTATGCATCACCTTGGCTCAAATTCCGGCAAAAAGTTTGGTGATGGACATCTTCGTGGCAGATATTCCCCCCAAGTATGGTATGTTGCTATCAAGGTCTTGGGGAGCTAAATTGAGAGGAACCCTGCAGCTAGATATGTCCTACGCCACCATTCCAGTTTTCGATCAACAGAGAAGACTTTACAGGAAAACAATGATGAAGTATATGGTTAGTAGTCAGGAAAAGCCACACAATTACCCACTATATTCCGCACACTCTGACCTGGATTCTTTTAGTCTATATAACGATGGTGATCTTGAAGAACAAATCGTGCAACTAGAGGATGATGCACCTGATCCAAAGGATGATAAAGAAGTTGTTGAAGTAAGAAACCCCATGATTGAAGAAAATGAGGAATTGTCAGCAGACTTATGGAGCATGGACTTCGATGATGTTGTGAGTAAAGAAGGAGTTGAAGTCAGAGTGTGGATGCATAACCACAGATAAAAGTACTCCGAGAATCATTCCTATAAACTGAACTTCCAATGTACTAACAACATAGCCGAGTACGAGGCTTTAATGCCCATCCTGAAATTATTGAAGAAAGTTGGTGCTAAGCAGATAATGTTAAGAGGTGATTCTGAATTGATTATCAAGCAAATCAAAGGTGAGTATGCAGCAAAACATCCTAGACTTAGAGCCTATAGGAATGTTGTTTTAGATTCTCTTCAATGCTTTTCTGAGATTAACTTGGAGGTGATGCCTAGGGGACAAAATATACTCGCAGATCGACTGGCTACGTCAGCAGCTACCTGTAAAATCCCTTTTCGTCCCACTCGCAAGTACACAGTGGAGGTGAAGTGCAGACACACCATTCCTGAAAACATCAGATATTGGCAGGTATTTGGAAATGACGATCAAATTGAAGATTTTTTGCAATGTAAAAATGATTTCAAATGTACAAACATAGATTTAGAAAATGGTGACAAATTTGTAAATAAATCTGTTTTTGAGAATGGCAGTGTAAATACAATAGATGTTGAAGAATTCAATGAAAATGATGTAGATTTTGATATCCTGCAGTTGAAAAATAATGTGTTACCTAGAGGTTTAGTTCCGTTGGAAGACTTGTTTGATTTTAACGATGTGGCCAAAAAACCGAAAATTGAAGCTAGCAGTAAAGAGGTTGAAGATTGCAACATAGGAATAGAAGAAAACCCCAAAATGATAAAACTGTCTAAATCCCTGCCACCAGAGAAAAAAATCAAATACATTGAACTTTTTAAGGAATATATATATGTTTTTTCCTAGGGCTATGAGGACTTAAAATCATATGACACAAGTATCATACAACATCGGATTCCCATAGAAGAAGAACACAAACCTTTTAGACAGAAACTTAGGAGAATTAATCCCAAGTTGCTTCCCCTGATAGAGAAAGAAATAAAAAAGATGTATGATGCCAAGATTATAGTCCCCTTGAGATTTTCCAAATGGGTTTCTAATCTAGTTCCAACCAGGAAGAAAACTGGCGAGATCAAACTTTGTATAGATTTCAGAAATCTGAACAAAGTCTCCCTCAAAGACAATTACCCTTTACCCAAAATGGACCATATTTTACAAAATGTGGTCGGATCCAGTAGGATCTCCTTACTAGATGGTTTCTTTGGTTACAACCAAGTTTTGGTCCATACAGAAGATCAAGAGAAGACAGTTTTTACCACACCCTGGGGAACCTTCATGTATGTGAAGATGCCTTTTGGTCTGATGAACGCTGGGGCTACTTTCCAAAGAGCAATGGATATTACCTTTGTGGATGAGACTGGGAAATTTATAGTCATTTATCTGGATGATGTAACTGTTTACTCCAAATCTGGCGAAGAACATTTGCTCCACCTCAGACGTGTGTTTGAAAAGTGCAGGAAATTTGGGATTTCATTGAATCCTAAGAAAAGCCTTTTTGGTTTAGAGGAAGGTAAACTGTTGGGACACATAATCTCAAAAGACAGAATTAAAATAGATCCCAGAAGGATAGAAGCTATCCAGAAGGTGGAACACCCTAGGAACATTAAAGAACTGCAATCTTTCATTGGCAAAATAAATTTCCTTAGAAGATTCATACCAAACTTGCCCGAACTTCTCAGGAATATCACCAATATGTTGAAAAAGGACACAAAAATCAAATGGAACATCGAGTCCAAACAGTCATTTGAGAAGGTGAAACATGCTCTCACCCAAGCCCCAGTTCTGATTATCCCAGAATATACCAAAGACTTTTATTTTTTCTCCTTCACATCTAAGCACATTATAGTAGCGGTATTGTTGCATAAAAATAGTGAAGGGTACGAGCAACCCATAGATTTTTTCAGCAAAGCTTTAAGAGACGCGGTGTTGAATTATAACATTATGGGGAAACAAGCCTTCACCCTGGTAAAGTCTATAAAATATTTTAGGGTCTATATTCTCCACTCTCACACAATTGCATACGTCCCAAACACAGTGGTTAAAGATATCCTGACCCAGGATAAATCGAATGGCAGAAGAGGAAAATGGATTGCGGTTATTCTGGAATACGACATTGAAATAAAGCCTACTAAACTGATCAAAGGACAGGGTTTGGCCAAACTAATGGCTAAGCCTAATTTTCATGCTTTAGATATTAACTTTTTGGCTGCAATAAACGGACCGGAAGAGCAGGTGACTCCAAACATAAAAGAGGCACTCTTAAATTCCCCTTGGTACGCAAACCTCATTTTTGTACTCCAGAATTTACAGGCTCCTCCAGGTTTGACTAAGACCAAAGCTAGATTTATTAAATTGAAAGCATTGAAATTTTGTATTTTGGAAGGCAATCTCTATTGGAAATATCCTGGTGGTATCTTGCTTAATTGCTTGTTAAAAGATGAAGCTGAAAAATTTCTTCAAGATTTTCATGCAGGAGATTGTGGTGGGCACCTGAGCTGGAAGACCACAGCTAAAAATATTCTGAGAGTTGGCTTTTACTGGCCTACTCTGTTTGTTGATGTTCACCAAAAGGTTACTTCTTGCCACAAGTGTCATATTTTTGAAGGTAAAAGGAAGCTTCTGCCACTCCCAATGAAACCCATCTCTGTTGAATCTCCTTTCCAATAATGGGGGCTAAACTTCATTGGTGAAATACATCCTCCCTCTTCGGGCCAACATAAATGGATCCTCACAGCCACAGACTACTTCACCAAGTGGATCTAGGTTGTACCATGCAGGCAAGCTACCGACTCTGTCATCATCAAGTTTTTAGAAACTAACATTTTGTCTCATTTTGGATGCCCCAGAAAAATTATAGCTGACAATGCAGCGGCTTTTAGATCCAAAAGGCTCATAGATTTTTGTAATCAATATCATATTACTTTGGGACACTCGACGACTTATTATCCACAGGGAAATGGACTAGCTGAGTCTTCTAACAAAAGTCTGGTGAACATTCTCAGAAAGACACTACAAGAAAACAAGAAATCATGGCATAATAAGTTGTTTTTCACACTCTGGGCTGACAGAATAAGCACCAAAAGACCAATTGGTATGTCTCCATACCAGTTGGTGTATGGCACCGAGGCAGTTTTTCCCCTTTCATTAGGAGTTCCGGTCATGAAACTATTGCATGAAACACAAGAAGAACCAAACAATGTCCAACGAAGAATAAATCAAATGATCCACCTAATGCAATCCAGAGAAGAAGTTTACAACAAAACTCAAGTGATCCAGGAAAATATTAAAAAGATTTATGACAAGAGAACCAAAGAGGATAACTTTGAATTGGGTGATCTAGTTTTGAGATGGGACTCCAGAAATGAAGATAAAGGTAAACATGGAAAGTTCGATAGCTTGTGGAAGGGTCCTTACACCATTCAGGCCTTCAGAGGAAATAATGCTTTTCTACTTGTTAATAGTGATGGATCAGACCTGCCAGGGGGACCTATAAATGGCAAGATGTTGAAGCATTACTTGCCACCTCAGTAGAGAGATCACCATTCCATTCCATTGTACATATCATTTCTTTTACAATTATTTTATGTGTAGGTGTTTTTGTTCAGGTGTTTGAAGCCCGTGGAGAAGGCCCCAAGACACTAAAAATGTCATCAAAATTTCTGAAATAAAGCGAGTCACATAATAGAAGAAGCTCTAGAAGAAATTTTCCAAGACAACAAGAAATAGGATTCTTGGCATCTCGCAAGGAGGATACCATCCCCAGGTGGAGCCACTGTTATAACCCTATAATTTATAGGATCAACTGTTGATTTTAATTTTGTCCCTTTAGTGTTTTTGACTTGTAGATAGTGCTACATTCTAAAAAAAAAAAAACAAAAGAGAAA
>JASDQU011100720.1:6248-26797 GCA_032191745.1 Picea mariana | reverse complement strand
TAAATTTTTCAAAAGATTTTTTTTTTTTTTTAATTTTATTAAAATTTCCATTGCTATGCAAAACTAGAAACTAAATTTCTCTACGGAATTTTATAAATTTTATTAAAATTTCCATTCCTGATGCAAAACTAAATTTCTCTACAGATTTTTTTAAATGTTATTAAATTTTTTCTCTACAGATGTTGTTAAAATTTCCATTGCCGATACAAAACTTACAGTGTCTCACTCAAGATGCAGCATCATCTGACAAACAAAGTGTTCAAATAAAATTACACATTAAAATTAAAATAGAGAGGAAAGTACCCAAAAAAATGAAAGTTCACAAATGAAGTTAGATGTTACAGAAAAAAAAACAAAGCACATACAGAGGAGAGCAGATAGATAAAGTTAGATATCTTAAAATCAAAAGTTTAAAGTAGTTATTTTAAAAAGAAAAAGCTTAAATTACAAGTCTACAATTATTATCGGAATTTAGCTTTACAATTATTGGTGAAATGATAATTTTTTATTGTTTTAATTGTATTTTTAAATTTATAAATAGATTCAGTATCTTGAAAAATCTCTAAAATATTTAGATTGTGCAATCTCAACAACTTAAATATGCAATTTTGATCATCCTTCTAATTTTTTGACCTAATTTTAAACAAGCAAAATTAAACTAGTGGAAAAAACATGAAAAAAAAAAAAAAACTAAAATGTTTAAACTATGCTAAGCTTAACACAAAGAAGTGTGACAATTATTTTTAAGGTATGTGAATGTTATGATAAAGCATGGAGGTATAGTAAAAGAGTTACAACTGTGATGGAGGCATAGAGGTATGGTAAAGAGTTACAACTGTGATGGAGGATGAAGAGTCAAATTCAGATAAGGGAAAAACAATAAGTTTGCAACTAAGAAATGGTTAAAGGGATAGAGGTATGGTAAAGAGTTACAACTGTGAGGTATGGTAAAGAGTTACAACTGTGATGGAGGATGAAGAGTCAAATTCAGATAAAGGGAAAAASAATAAGTTTGCAACTAAAAAATCAAGTTGGTTCACCATTACTGTCATAGAGTTTTACAATGAAATATAAAATYGTAACAGTGGGCCATTAAATTAGGGCAGGTCATTGAAACACGAGACTATATATTTGCATATGAATATTGCGTTATGCCAACGACGAAGCTCTGAATAGTAATATAATTATTTGCATTATATAACATATTTATATTCTAACATGYAAGTTAAACTGCTGCAGTCTGCACATGACTGCAGAGTTTGAAAATTCGCTGATTTGAAGCCATTACACCTGAGCACTGTCAAATCTTGTTTTTCACTGTTTGCACCATTTTCGCCTCGGAGTTACTTAAAGGTCGCTGAGGGAAGACTTTGATTCATGTGGGTCCTTGACAAACTRAATTGATGGTGAAAAAGATCGTTGAACCTGGCAAGGAGAACCATCCTCAGAAATTTGATTTTGTTATTATTTGTGCCAGGGATCTATAGTGATGTTYTATTGTTATTGAAGATATTTTATGTAAAGAAAGGTATCATTTGGTGAAGAAACAACACAGAATATAGCAAATAAATTGAAAGAGTCATGGCACTGAATAGGATGATATTGACTGCCATGATTATAACTCTTGACCTGTGAACAGGTACTGTAATGTAGAGTGGGTTAATATAGCAAATAAATTGAGAGAGTCATGGCACTAAATAGGATGACATTGACTGCCATGATTATAATTCTTGACCTGTTAACAGATACTGTAGAGTGGCTCAATGTCTTTGACAATACAAGGGATGTGGAGACGTGCATACAACCATTTTATTTGATGAAGTTTAAAGAAGGATTAATTAGTTTTTATATATTTGTTTTCATCCTTATCCATCTTAAGGAAGCCACATAATTGCTTTTTATTTTATTTTAATTCATATCTAATTTTTATAATTGGTATAAAAATTGTCAAGAATGGTATTCATATCAATATTCGATTTTTATTGTTGAATATGCACTGAATTTCCATAAACAACTGTGTAAGATTATTGTATATGCTACTCAAGTTCAATGACAAATGACACAGCCATATCATATCTGTTAATAAAGTCCAGTGACAAAGACTTGCACCAATCTGTAAATTAGCAAAAGGTTTATAAATACTTTTTGGTTTTCCTTTTAAAATCTGAACGACATCCTAGTGCTCTCATTATTGCTTATGGATAGATAAGATAGTAGTGACATGCAACTAAAGCACTCTGTTAAGACTATTTGGTCCTACAAAAGTGATAAAGTATTTCAAAAATCAAAGGATGAGGTTAAATGTATAGCTTGAATATTTTAGTAATGACATCCAATAAACACAAAGTTTGACTAAGTGCAAAAGCTTTAGAAATTTCATTATGATTATAATCATCATTATAATTAATTATATTTAACAATTTATTTAATTAGAACTTAATCATTTTTATTTAATTAATATTATTGTTACTTTCAAATCAAAATATTTGAATTTTCAAATTTGACTGACATCATTTAATTTGATATAACTAGTATCATTATTATTTTCAAAGCAAACCATTTGAATTTTCAAATCTAATTGGTCTTATCTTAAAATAAGTGTATCATTTGCTCCACAATATTAATCATTAGAAATAGACAGTTTACTATTATATATTATATTATATATTATATGATAATATAAAAATTTGTTAATATTAAATTTATTATATTAATACTTAAATATGTTTTATAGAAAAGTTAATTATTAAATTGTTAAAATTTTGATTGATTGGTTAAGTGGAGTGGTGACTTTCTTCCAATTCAATTCTCCCTAAATGAGTAACATGTTTAATCCTTTAAAAAAAGAGAGGGAGTGGGAGCCAAAGTCATTATATCCTTGTATTACTAGCTTCATCCAATCTTAAAGTTGATCAAGCAACACTAATTGTTAACGGGAGCATCTAAAAGTTCCATAAAAGTTAATTATTTAAAACTTGGGTACTTACCTCTAAAGGATTATAGGACATTAATCTTTACTAGATTCATTTATGAGGGAAATTAAATATGATTTTTTTTTCTTTCAAAAATTGGTTCTTCATATATTATTACATATCTTGCCATTTTTAACATGATATCAATATTGAAGGTCTAATTTCTAAAAATATTTTTAACATGGTATCAATATTGAAGGTCTAATTTCTAAAAATATTTTTAACATGATATCAATATTGAAGGTCTAATTTTTAAAAATAAGTAATTAGAATTAGAATTGATTTTTGAGTATGATTTGACCTAGCAGCCCAAAGAGGTTATATCTAGTGGTAAGAAATTGGGAGCTTGTCATTGTTTACCAAGGTTCTATTCTTGTGAAGGATAATCCAATACCTTAAGATTCTCATGGGGGCACTTGGAGGTAGTGGTTGAATGTGCAAGGCTCACATTGCACTTCACACACACACACATACATGATCAAAACCCACCCTCTTATCATCCTTAAGATTGTACAATGGTAACAATTTTTTTGGTGTGGTAGGAGAGGGATGAGCCTTTTGACCCCAAAGAACATCAAACTAAGCTTCCCTTGGAGCATTGAACATGCTACAAACAATGAAGTGGAGGCTCTAGTGTCTTATTAAGGAATACAAATATTGGGAGACCTAACTAGGGAAAGGATTTTAGTAATTGGGGACTCCACAATTGTTGCACAAGCCTTACAAGGGGGGGATTCCACTTCTTTCCCTCCCTGGTCTAGGATATTTCATGGAAAGACTCTTCTTAATTTTAGGGAGTTTGTCAAAATAGTTTTATATCCAGTCAAAAGGAAACTTAATTGAATTATAGATGGCTTGGCGATTGTAGGCTCACATGAATTAGGTAGCTTATTGGTTATCACTATGGATGACCAAAAACTCTCCACCACATTCTCCTCACCATGATGTTCATGGAAATGCCATTTGGAAGCGTGCTAGTTAGGAACTTGTTAGGGTTTGTTAATAAACATAAATTGAAACCCCTCACTAAAGTATGCAATAGATTCCCTTGTAAGTCTCAAAACTTATGTGGCAATCTTGGGAGGTTCACCCTCTTCCCATCCATATTGTGTAGGAGGCTAACTTTCACGGACTTGCAATCTGCCTAGAATTTTTCGCTTTGACTTGGTCTGCCTAAGAAATTATGACACTTGTAGTTATATGACATTGCCTTGCCTCGGTCACGGAAACTTAGCCAAACCGTGCCTACTACAACTAGACTATGCCTCTTCACTCAAGGTTTTCCCATAACTTCTCCTTGAGATACAACAAGTCAGATACACCAAGTCCTACTCAAATCAATCTATCCAACAAGCATACTGGGTGCACATCCAACCGTGGCCTCAAAATGCTCCACAACGATACTTATACTTAACCAATCTTACACTTAGCCAAATTACAAGTATGCGAGAACATGAACATTCAACACATAGAACATCCACAAAAGTTACACAACATATGAGGCTGGGTGGCACCAAGCTAATGCCTAACACCATTTTATTCCATACAGAGTAATGTTACATATGATACAATACAATGCAATGGGGAGGGCGTGGCCCTGCCTATAACTCAATTACAACAACGCAAAGTAACTAAGGAAAACCATCCTCATGCCTAGAACTTGCCTAATGACCTTGTACAAATCAACCTAAGAACTTTTGCAGGTCTGCCTCCATAGCCTTGTTCCATTCTCCACCTCACCAAGGCAATGTTGATGTTTTGGTAGCTACGGGAGGTATTAACCTCCACGCGTAACCTTTTACTTAGAATAGAATATTCCAGAAGCAAGTGAACCATTAAACAGATGTGTGGAAACCCTAGAAGACAAGTCGACTAGCAGAATAAAAAATATTAGAATATTATCTTCTAGAAATACAAGTCGACTCCACATGAATAAGATAAACATAAAATATAATTACCAGAAAGTCAGGTCAGCCTAGACAGAAAAGTCACTCGACAATTTAATATAAATAGAGGATGTTTTAGCTCATTTGGATACCCAGTTAGAGCGCAAGTCTTGTGGAGAGTTGTAGATGCAGCTGTAACTGCAGCTGCAAGGAGGAATGAGGGCATATGGTCATATCTTGGTCTTTGTCTCTCTCTAGCGCTATCAAGTGAGTCTCTTGGTGATATTCTTGGTGATTCTCTTGGTGATATTCTTTCTAAGTATGGCGCAAGTCTAAGAGAGTAGTGCAAATGCAATTGTAGTTGTGTATGGTAATTGTTCTGTGGATATGGAGACTCTCTCTCTTGTGCGCTACCCTTGGAGAAGGAGCGCTCTACTTGTCTTGAGTTATTGATGCAGTTAGCAGCTAGGGTTTATCTATTGGTTCTGGAGTAGGCTTGCTGGAATTATTCTAAGTAAAGGTTAGTGTGCTCAGGGGTGGCATATGTGAATTCCTATGGTTGGGTGACAATGATGTGACATTGTCTATGGTTAAATGAGCATACCAAAATTTCAACATGGTATCAGAGCTAGTTTCCTTTGTAACAGTCTAACCGTTGGAAGGAAGATCCTCAATTTCCCCCATTTCCAAGCTCGTTGAGCACTTACTAAACTCACTAAGAAGGTCCCCTAAGTAGGGCACATCTCTTCCTCGGATCAGACCTATAAATTTCTGAAGTTGAGATATTAAGGTTTCCTCATAAAAAACCTAGGTTTGTAGTGCAATTTCCTTCGTGCCAGTTGCAACACTAGTTGCAGTGAAAGTTTCGTTGAACTATTAGGACTAATTTTAGGTTTTCCTAGTGAGCCTTACCCTAGCGCATCTCCAACTATCTCCAAACTACAAGTTGAAATTTTTGGGTTCATCATTGCTTATCGCTACAGCCGGATGGTGTCACTACTTGTCGATGTTGCTGGAGGTATGTACTTGTATATGTTTAAACTGTATCATTATATTAAGGGTATTTGCAGGAGAAAGGATATTTTTTTCCAAAAAACAATCGAAGATCCAGAGGGATCTCAGGTCCAACACATTCATAGGAACAACACACTCCAGGTTTGATTGTTTTCATATGTCTCTAGCTGTTATGGCATTATTGTGACCTTATGAACATCTAGTTGTATTTTGATCTATTGAAGTTATGATTATCATAATAGCCTCTGTTCAAAGTTAAAGCTAGAAACTAACTTTAGTCAAAGTATTAGATTGATTAAGGTTGAGACTTTAGCATTTATTTGCACTATATTCTCTAACTCAGATTTCTATCTAGAAAGCGTAGTGTCTTAAGTACAAGGGACATGTTGAAGGGAATACTTGTCATCTTGAGTGAAGGAGACTTAGAAGAAAATCAACAACACTTGTTCTTGAAGATAAGACTCCAGGTTCCAGGTTTGATTAAATTAATAAGTTTCCAATTTTGCACATATCAAGTTTGATAATTGCTACATTACTAGTTGTGACAACAATCCTTGAAATATTCTATTACTGCTAAATACAATGAATACTTGGCAGCATGTGAGTACTATTGATATAAATGCTTACAAGATGAATTAACATCTCTTATAGGAGATACTTCTTGTTTTGCTTCCAGGCAGGTCACCTTGGTTACCATGAAGGAATGATTGATCACAACACTAGAAGAGTGTTGTTCCTATTTCTTATTATGGTTCTTGTTCAAAGCAGGTCACAAGCAATAGCTCTGAGAAGGAGCTACCATGATTATTGTTCTCATTCTTGTTTTTATTATTATAAGAGTATTATTCTTGTCTATTGTTTTTCCCTTTGTTATCCTTGTTCCGGGAAGGTCAAATGTGATAACTATGAGGGAAGATATAGTGACCGTTGTAGGAGACAACATATTAGATGGTCTCTAGTTTGAGACATAGAGCAGACTATCCATATAATAATTTGTATACATGATCGTATACATCCATGTACCAAAGATGAAGAATACGAAGACGAGTACTTTTGCAAGATATAATGTATCTCATATGGAGATTGATTGTAAGGAGAAGAATGCTCCAAAGATGACCGAATAAATACCTCTAGTGCAATTGATCACTCTTTAGATCATCAGGAAGAGTTAGTAGAGCCAGAAGGGCCTACCCAAAATCATTGCAGTAACTAGGAAGAGACCAACATTGTCTCGTGACACTTTGCAAAATGCAAAGCCATATAACATTGGTGACCCATATCATGAGGAGCAGATGACTCTAACAGTGGTGAGGCAGACGACCCCACCAAGTACTAGCTCAAAAGGAACTAGAGTTCAAAGGGAGTCAACCCTCATGATTCAGTAAGGAGGAGAAGCCTCCCTAGAACCATTCATAGGAGACTTCAGAAGAAATCATCACATAGAGAGGGAGTAGATGGATCCAGAGATTATAGAGGCTTAGAATGAGCCTGATATCAACAAGAATCAGTGGCTTAAAGACTTTCATTCAGAAAGTGTTTCTCTTGATATTCATATGGGAGAGAGAGACGTCTTCCAATATTGATAGACATGTGCCATGAGTTGAGGAGGCTAGATCGAAGCTTCAGAAGCTTCGAGGAGATATGAGACCTCCTGGAAAGATTCCCTAGTTTCAGTGATAGAGGAGGAAGTTAGTCAGAAGGATTGGAATATGGATCTTTTGCCTTGAGACCAGAAGGGAAGTTAGTCATGACTTCCAAATTGATATACAAGATCAAACATGTTGCTGATGGTAGCATAGAGATGTACAGAGCCTGACTTGTGTCCAAGAGGATTCTCCCAGCAAGAGGGAGAAGACTATGACGAGACACTTGCTCCAGAAGTTAGAAGCAGTATACATAGAGCAACCATACGATACATAAAAAGGAGTCTCATGTACGCATATTGAATAATGCTTTGTACGAGCCTAAGCAAGCACCCATGGCATGATATGATAGATTAGACAATTTCCTAATGAGCTTGGTCTTTACCAAGAATATGTGGCAACATGTTCATCTTATGGTGAAGCAATGTGGCTTCAGAAGATGATTACAGTATTGTTTGATCTCGAGTTGGAGGCGACCTGTATATTTTGTGACAACTAGAGTTGCATGAATTCATTAGAGAACCCTGTGGTATACGACAGTTCGAAGCATATAGAGATCATATATTACTGTATCAGGGATATGGTGCAGAAGGGAGCAATGAGGCTCTAGTTTCGTGACTACAGAGGATCAGGTTGTAGACGAATTTACCAAGCTGCTGTTGAGGATGAAGTTTGAGTACTTCAGGGACAAGATTAGCATGGTACCTCTTTAGAGGGAGTGTTCTCATCCAACATGAAAAAGGGATGGCACTAAGATAGGTGGAACTCATCCAACATTAAAAAGGGATGGCACTGAGTGTTCTCATCCAATATGAAAAAGGGATGGAACCGAGATAGGTGTAACTCATTCAACATGAAAAAGGGATGGAATTGAGTGTTCTCATCAAACATGAAAAAGGGTTGGCACTGAGACAGGTAGAAATCATCCAGCATGAAAAAGGGCCGGCACTGAGTGTTCTCATCCAACATGAAAAATGGCTAGCACTAAGACAGGTGGAACTCATCCAACATGAAAAAGGGTTGGAACTGAGTGTTATCATCCAACATGAAAAAGGGTTGGCACTGAGAAAGGTGGATCTCATCCAACATGAAAAAGGGATAACACTGAGACCAAGGGTGGACATGATCATGTATTGATGCATTGCAGGGTAGTGGATGTCTTGGGGACATGTTGTAGCTATTGAGAGCTACCCACAGACCTTGGATGCATGGGGTGAAGTCATGTTGTACTATGGATATCCTGTGTGGATATGGTTATACTACCTATAGATTGGTCTGCAAGACCATGTGAGTCTTTCCTATGCCATATGAGATGGATGGATGTGTTTGAGACCACTACATGAAGAACATATTAGTTAATAACTCCCTAGCTAAGAGGGAGTGTTTATGTTTTGGTGGCTACGAGAGGTATTAACCTCCACGTGTAACCTTTGACTTAGAATAAATATTTTGGAAGCAAGTGAACCATTAAACAAATGTGTGGAAACCTTAGAAGACAAGTCAACTAGCAGAATAAATAATATTACAATATTATCTTCCAAAAATACAAGTCGACTCCACACAAAAAAGATAAACATAAAATAAAATTACCAGAAATTCAAGTCGGCCCAGCTAGAAAATCCACTAGACAATTTAATTTAAATAGTGGATGTTTTAGCTCATTTGGATACCCAGTTAGAGTGCAAGTCTTGTGGAGAGTTGCAGTTGTAACTACAATTGCAGTTACAAGGAGGAATAAGGGCGTATGGTCATGTCTTGGTCTTGGTCTCTCTCTAGTGCTATCAAGTGATTCTCTTGGTGATATTCTTTCTAAGTATGGCACACATCTGAGAGAGTAGTGCAGCTGCAGCTGCTATTGCTGTAGTCATGTATGGTACTTGTTCTGTGAATATGGAGACTCTCTCTCTTGTGTGCTACCCTTGGAGAAGGAGTGCTCTATTTGTCATGGGTTATTTCTACAGTTAGTAGCTAGGTTTTATTTGTTGGTTCTGGAGTAGGCTTGCTAGAATTATTTTAAGTAAAGGTTAGTGTGCTCAGGGGTGGCATATGTGAATGCCTATGGTTGGGTGTGTTATAGCAATATTTGCCTCACCATTGCTATCTTGCACAGAGGGCCTTTTTCCATTTCCCTATGCAGACTTATCACCCCCCTTTTTGATAAATCCAGAGCCAAAATTATATATTTTTCCACATATACGCTTCTTAATTTCTTTACAAGATGCGTATACGCTTGTTGCTCCACTACAACTCGCGTATATCAGGATTTGTGCCAGAAAATACAAAATGAGGTCAGGTTTCCATGTCACGACAAATGATCTCTGATCTTTGGCCTTTCATATACTGAAAACGTTCCGACTCATCCCTTCAGTTGCATTCTGGAGGCTATAAGAGCACAATTTTGAGCTATGGAAAAGGAGAGAGAAAGCATTCAACTTTGAGAGCAAAATTACTCTGGAGAAATTACTTCATATTGAGTCTGCATCCCTTTGTCCCTCAAGTCTAAACACAATGTTCAGCCCCCAAGCTCTTCCCTTATTGTCAAGAGGATCTCATTATCTCTTTGCTATGAGCTTGCCTTTGGTGGAGGATTGAAGTGGTGGAGACCTAGTTGGAAGGAACTTGGTTTCTTGGTTTCGAACCATGTCGACACGAAAGTCTGTAATGTTGATACTTTTGTTGATCAATTATTAATAGAAATACTCCTTTCCCGTCCTATTGATATCTTGCAAATATATGATTATTATTCATGTGCATGTTTGTAATGTTTATTAATGGATTGTTCTATCTGATGTGCTAACTCATTTTATATACTATCACTATATACTTGCATCGCTTGTTTGTTGATAACTTCTTGCAAGTGTAAAGCTTTGGGTCAAAGTGCTCAATGGTGGAACGACATCAAACGATTGGATCGAGGTAGGCTTCTTCCTCATATTGCACATTAGTTTATATAGCACATGTTGGAATTGAGTTGATTTCTGCAGTCATACCTCTCTGTTGTGGTTTACCCTTGGCCATAGAGAGTTTTTCCCTTGTAACATAATTGGTGACTCCACTGGGGAGAGATATTCTTTCTAAGGGTTGAAGTATTTTTCCTTCTTACATTGCTCTTTTGCCTTTGTATTTCTTGTCGTATCACAGTTGGACAGAGTCTGTTCACTCTGGGTCTGAGTTTTCAGCCTTTTAACCTTGCCTAGCCTTGTTTTAAAAGATATACATCCTTTTTTCCCTGACAATCACGTGTATACGCTTGTTGTCCCACTAAAACAAGAGTATATACGCCCTTTTCTCTTGAATAGGAGTGTATACCACTTCCCCCTTGCTTGTTTGCTTGGTTTAGTGACTGCTGGGTAGGTTTTGTGGATCACTGAGCCTTCTTAGGTCTCTATGGTACCTGTTGAGATTATTTGGGATGACAGGAAACCTTTTTGGAGTTGAATTTTTGGGCGGTGTCTTTCTCTTTGTTTTTCGTTTTTGATTTGTCCTTGGTAGTTGGGCTGTCTACTTAGCTGCTTGGTATTCTGATAGAGTGATTTCTTTTATACACAGTAGAAGTTATATATCAAGTCACTTATCAGTCCATGCATTTTCTTTTTAATACATTGAAAATACAAAAATTTAGGTATTTTGCATTGGTTTGTATTTTTTGTCTTGGAACCTTTATCATTAGCTTAGCATATTTAGCGAAAGATTGCATTTTATAATTGGTAATATCAGGAGGCTCCGCTCACACCGGAGTTAATCACAAGGTCGCACAAAGTTAGTTGAAGGGATATCCCCTGGATACTCACCTAGTGTTAGAGATATTTCTGTGGATTTATTCGTATTTGGGGATCTTGCTAGTGCCCATACCTCTGTGAGAGGCGGTGCTTTCAAGGTTTTGGGCTTTGCTACCCTACCCATACAGTGATCCGGACTTACGACTGCTCGCCTGTGCATCGGTTATACAATGGTTTATTATTTGCTTGACTTAGGCTTCTCATAGGTTACTTGCAGGGGTTATTCTGCTTGTATCTTAAGTCAAATAGGGGTCGGACAACACACAACCTTTATGGAGGATTACCTCTCTGGGGGGGTCTGACCGATTGGTTGTTAAGCCTATGAGGGCCCTTATAAATGACTCTTTTACCTCCAAACTTTAGCAGGGAGTCTCAGGTCCCTCTTGGATGAGGCATACCTTCTTTAGCGAGGGAGGTCACTCAACCACTTTAGCTCGTTTGCATGCATATTGGCCATTTGACTTTTTGGTATGCTCTTTGATTACTAGTTGGACTTAGGATATATTTTTATTTTTTGAGAGTCATAAGTCGTCATGGAGTTGGACCAGCTTCCTCGTAGGTCCCGTCGGTTGTTACAATTACCACTGGTTTTCGAGCTATTGCCTTCTAAAAGGCATAGAGTTATCAGGAGTGGTACACACACATCCACTTTTTAGACTTGTGATCCCACAAGGATGAGTACTGAGTCTAGTCTTTAGAACACTAGGAGTTCATCAACTCACAATCCCACTATAGTTAATCACATTCCTTCGACACCTGCATCCGCTACAGTTGCAGTGCCGGAGGCCTACACCGGTACTATGGCTCGGCCCGTAGTCAATGCTTCATCTCTTGCCTCTAACCCTCTTGGGGGTTTTGGCCACTCACCGAGTTACAATGTTTAGACCATACCCATGGCTACTAGTCCATTTTCTTATGGTATGCCAAGTTTCACTTCGCAGTCTTCGACTACCATCCCAACTGCTGGCCATAACGCTAGCCATGGACTTGGGGGCACCACACCTCCTTACACTCCCTTTCCGTTTGGTAGCTCTCATGTTCCCCAAGCGAATCCTAATGTAGGAAGTGTCCCCTTCCCTAACCCCGGGTCTAATCCTTCTATGACTGGATGGAAAAACCAAGATGGCGGACAAGTTCCACCCTATATCCCTATCCCCTTGATGCCGAATTAGACCAATACTTTTGTCATAACGAATCCACTTCAATCCTCCGGATTCCCACCTGGAGGAGGTCAATATTATGTCTTGGGCACCCCCCAACCTGGATCTAATCCAGTTGGGGGAAGTTTTAACAACCCTCAGTTTGGAGCTAATCCAATTGGGGGCAATTTTTCTAACCCTTATCAGAACATTCCTGCTGGAATGATGCCCAATCCATCTATCACGAATCTGCCCAGAGGAGGGTCTTTTAATTCTAGACAAGGTTCTGGTCCTTACTAGAACCCTGGATGGAGCACAACTCTTAATACTTAGTCTTTTGCAGGAGGATGGGGTCATGTGTCGCAGCCCCGTATTCCCTTTCTGGCCATGCTTAATCTGCCAGATTTGTCTAAACTAATGAATGACCCCGTGAGTCATGATCCCACATGGCCCCCTGTCCCCACTAAGCTTCCGTCATACATTCCAAAGTTTGAAGGTAAGAATGGTGAGGACCCTGGTGATCACGTCACTACTTTTCACCTCTGGTGCTCATCGAATTCTTTGAATCACGATTCAATTAGATTACGATTGTTTCAGTGCACTCTTATTGGGATTGCATCAAAATGGTATATTGAGATACCTAGGGGAACATATGGGTCTTTTCAACAGTTAGTGCTAGAATTTCTTAACCATTTTCAACTACCCATTCGTTACGATGCTGGCCTTGAAATTTTGTCAACTTTACGCCAAGGTTCTGACACTCATATTTCAGACCATATCTAGGAATGGTGTAGGCAAAGATGGTTAGTTAAGACTCCCATACCCCTGACCTTTCTTTTAGAATGGTTTTTAAAATCTTTGCACACTCCTATTTCAAAGGACGTTGCTACTTTTGGGGTCTTCAGCGAGGAAGAGGCCATTTTTAGAGCCCAACAATTCGATTTGATCTATGCTCAGTCTGGGATGTTATACCACCTTCTTCCCGATGCACCACAGTTGACTCATGATCCTAGACAGGGTCTTGGGCCCCATGCCGATGGCATTGTGGGGTCCACCAATGTAAAGTCTGTAGACTCGACAACAAAGTCTGCTTCATCTGGATCCTCCAAACCCACCCAATCAGTGGATGTACATTCTGTGCAGTCGTCGAAAAACCCAAATGGTGACTAACAACAAGATGGGAATAAACGAAAAGGTCGAAATAATCGTAGAGTTGAGAAGAATAAACCCAAGGACAAGAATAATAATGGAAAACAGAACGATAATGATGGAGAGGGCACGAAAGAAAAGAGTAAGGTTAAGTTTCTTTGTAAACTTTGTACAAATGATCACCTTACACACTTATGCCCCAAACTTGCGGAGGCTGCAAGGCTTTTAAATCTTTTGCCCCCTGTGCTAACAAATTCTTTTCCTCACAACCAACACTTAGCCTCGAGTTCTTCGAACGTCGAAAATGCGTTTGGTGGGAGTCAAAACCCACCATCACAAGATGGCGACCATGTTTGTATCAATATGGTTGACGCAAAAATCAATATAGCCACTCGCTTTCGATATTACAGCTCTTCAAAAGATAGTACCAGCTTAGAAGCTCCTCCTCCACCCCCGGAGATGAATTTACAGATCGAGAAACCAGAGCCACCACCTCATATTCCAAAAGGAGTATTCAAGTGCTCTACCCATAACCCTAATGCTAAAGCCGCCCAGAACTACTCTATTGTTGAAGATCTGGGCCAAACACCTTGCGCGATGTCTACTTTGGAGGTACTCCAGACGTGTCCATCACAGAGGAATGCCTTAATCTCTGCCTTAGGAGCTCTAGAACCTAGTGTCTCGAAGATCATCAAGTTTGATGTCACGGACGTGAAGCCTTGCTTACCCTACCATGTGGCTTTCCAAATCCACGTGGAGTATTCTAAATATACCATCAAATGAACAGTCGTTGATGAAGGTGCTGCCACTTGCGTGATGTCCTTAGCCTATTGGAAAGCTATCGATTCTCCAACCCTTTCAAAGTCGTTGACCATGTTGACCACATTCGACGGTCATTCCTTCCACCCTCATGGTATTCTCCCCACCTTTCTGGTCCAGTTAGGTGGGAAGACGGTAGAAGTGGAAGTAGAGGTAGTTGATGCACCTCTCGATTATAACCTGTTACTAGGTCGCAATTGGACTTATGCTATGGTCGCCATCATATCGTCTGTTTTCTGCACGCTTTGTTTTCCTCATCAAGGGGTGATTGTTACGATTGAACATTTATCCTTTGCGTACTCTACCCCGAACGCATCTGTTGGACCGTCGATCCCTGTGGTCGACAATTCTCAGTCGGCAATTGAGAATATTGGTGTCGGAATGTATTCTTCCCTCATGGGTACTTTTGACTTCTTGGCACCGATTCACCACATTTACGCCATGTTTGGTACGCCTGCTTCAGTAGAGAGGTCCATCCCTTTCCGCACTTCTTATTTCAGTGACCCTTGGACCCTACCTTCTCTGACTTCATCAATTGAAGGTCAGTCGCATGCTGGCATGGCTATGCCACTATTGGCAGTAGAGATTGCATATCAAGCTATCCTTGACTCTTATGTCGATCCTGATCCCGTTCCCTCGCAGACGGTTGAGGAGGATCCAGTTCTTAGGCCCGTGTAGGCCACTTTGTTATCTTGTTCACATGATTTCTTGGATGAGAATTTTCCTTCGGACGAAGCCATCCTTGAAGCCATGAATGTTTCCGAGAAACCTTGGGACGATATGCATCATCGATCTTATTTTCTCCCAAGTCTTGAAAAAATTGAGCAAGATGATTTTAGATCTACCCTGAGTGAAATAGTCTGTCATGCCGTAGTTCCACTTGATACACATGGCATTTACATCGAAGGGAATATGGAAAATATTTATCCCATCGTCCAGATCGATATCTCTCGTACCCCTGGCAAGATTGAAAATGTAAATATAGGTGCAGATTGTTCGCCAGAAGAGATTCTGATCTACACCAACCTCTTCAAAGAATTTTGAGATGTATTCACTTGGTCATATGAAGAGATGCCAGGGATCAACCCCCATATTTCCGAACATGAGATTAGGACTTACCCTGATGCTTAACCCGTTTGAAAATGTCTTAGAGCTGTTAATCCTAGGAAGGCCCCCACTATTAAGGCAGAGGTAGAGAATCTACTTAATGTCGAATTTATCTACTCGGTTCCCTTGACCGAATGGGTATCCAACCCCGTTCCCATGAATAAAAAGCAAGGAACCATCCATGTGTGTATGGAATTTCACTACCTGAATAAGGCATGTCCTAAAGATATCTTCCCCATGCCTTTCATTGATCACATTCTCGATGAGTGTGCAGGAAGCAAAATATTTTCTTTTATGGATGGATTTTCAGGCTATAACCAAATCCAGATCAAACCCAAATACCAACATAAGACAACATTCATATGTCCTTGGGGCACATTTGCATACCGGAAAATGCCTTTCGGCCTGAAAAACGCCGGAGCAACCTTCCAACGAGCCATGACTTTCACTTTTCATGATCTCAAACACATAGTCAAAGCTTACCTCGATGATCTTGCTGCTCACTCTTGCAAGAGAATGGATCATGCTACGCACCTTTGATTGGTTTTTTAAAGATTCCGCTACTATAGAATCCGACTCAACCCTCATAAATGCATATTTTGCGTTAGATCTGGCCGTCTCTTAGGATTGTTAGTCTCTGAGACAGGGATCATGGTAGGTTGAGGCAATTCTTCAGTTGCCTCCCCCGCGCACGATTAGACAACTTCAAGGTTTACAGGGGAAAGCTAACTTTTTGCGTCGGTTTATTGTGAATTATGCCAATTTCACTAAGGGTTTCATGCGCCTATTGAAGAAAGACACCTCGTTTATCTGGGATGAGTGAGCCCAATAATATTTTGATGCTTTAAAGAAAGCCTTGGTATCGACCCCTCTGCTGAAATCTCCTGATTACAGTAGAGATTACTTGTTGTATATCGCCGCGTCTAAAGAGACCATTGGTATGGTTCTAGTTCAGGAGGATGATGAGCTCCGCGAGCACGTCATCTACTATCTCAGTCGAAATTTAGTCGGTCCTAAATGAAATTACTCACACGTTGAAAAGCTAGCTTTGGTTGCTGTCCACACAGTCCAACATTTACGACACTATATATTGCTTTGCAAAACTACTGTGGTTGCTGATGTTAATCCATTTCAATACGTCCTCACTAGATGTATCATAGGCAGAAAATATAATAAATGGATTGTCATCCTACAAGATTTTGATCTCGACTTTGCTTTGGTCAAGTCGAAGAAATCACTAGTTTTTGCAGAGTTAATATCCGATTTCCCATGATTAGACGAAGATGTTATTCATGTCCATTCATTCATGGATGAACACATTTTCCTTGTCTCATCGTCCGACCCGTGGTATAGAGATATTGTTTTATATCTTCAAACCTTGAAGTTCGCTCAGCATCTCTCGCGAGATGATCAACGACATGTTAGATACCAAGACAAAAAGTATACAATCGTCGGCGACAATTTGTATCGTCGAGGAATAGATAGCATCTTATGTCATTTCTTAACTCACGAAGAAGATGAGTTAGTCCTTAATGATTGCCACAAAGGGGCTTGTGGTGGTCATCTACCCGGGCTTGCGACAACCCAAAAAATATTGCGAGTCAGTTACTTCTGGACCACCATCTTTAAAGATTGTATTGAAGTGGTTAAGAAGTGTCACCCCTGCTAGGTGTTCAATCGAAAAATGTGCTCGCACCCAGCCCCTATCCACCCAGTCATTACTGTCGGTCCCTTCACTAAGTGGGGAGTAGATTTTGTTGATTGCAACCTAACTTTGACTTGGGGGCATCAACACATTATCGTGGCTGTCGACTAATTCACCAAGTGGGCCGAAGCCATGCCTACCATGAAATCCGATGGGAATACTGCAAATTTTTTCATATTCAACCAAATTATCGCCCGGTTCGGTATCCCGAGTGAGATTGTCACTGATCATGGTAGTCATTTTCAAAATGAAATGATTATAGAACTAACATCTAAGCCGGGGTTTAAACATGATCACTCATCTCCTTATTACCCCCATGAAAATGGGCAAGTAGAGGTCGTCAATAAGTCTCTCAAGACCATTTTGCAAAAGACTGTCAGTCAGAGCAATTCCAACTAGCACATCAAGTTATATCCCGCACTTTGGGCATACCGAACCTCGGTTAAGACTGCCACCAGTTTTTCTCTTTTTCAATTAGTACATGGTGTGGAGTCGATACTTCCCGTTGAATGCCAAATCCCTTCTCTCAAATTGGCAGTTGAGCTCCTACCTGATACTTTAGATTTAGAGCGATGCCTTGTACACTTAGAGAGTCTTGATGAGCAACGTCGAGACGCCTTTACGGCTATCGAAGCAAACAAGAAATGTTTCAAGGTTCAGCACGATAAGTCTGTTTGTCCCTGGTTGTATGCTGAGGGTGACTTGGTCCTCTTGTATGACCAAGCCAAAGAATCGCTAGGGGCAGGAAAGTTTAAACCCATGTGGCACGATCCTTATATCGTGCAACGTGTTATAGAAAAAAGAGCCTACGAGTTGGAATATTATGAAGGGAATAAATTGGCTGAGCCCAGAAATGGGCTCTACTTAAAAAAGTATTACGCTTGAGCCCTGGGCTTGGGCGAAACCCTTTGTATACTAATGTAAATTTAGTGTATATACACCTTTTCCCCTTTTTTGTCTTTGGCTTGCTTATCGAGTTTTCCCTTTTGTTGACAGATGTCAATGAAATCTTTGGTCTACGTAGGATTCGCAGACGGAGCCAGTCGTCATACACGGAACTTAGCTTCCGTCGCTTGGGTGATTTACTCGTCCGAGGGTCTGCTGGTGTCTTCAGGTGGCATATGCCTAGGGCCATCCACGAATAATGTGGCCTAATATAGTGTCGTTATAGAATTATTGCGCGATTCTATCTCACATGGTATTCTCTCTATAGAGGTGCGCCTGGATTCTCAGTTAGTCATATGTCAGTTAAACGGTTGTTACCGTGTGCGTGATTCGACGTTACTCCATCAATTCCTACGGGTACGTCTTTTAGAACGACAAATTGATTTTATTACATATTTTCACATTCCTAGAAGTTCTAATCATGTATCCGATGCCTACGCTAATTATGTTTTGGATTGGCATTTGTCACATTAATAAAGAAAAGAAGACCATTAAATCAATGTACACATTGTAAGATATAAGTACAGCTGAAGATCCCTCTTTTTATATTTCCAAAAAATATGGTGTTTTATATGACAAAATTGGGGCTAAAACCCTAAAAAATACATATATAGCCGATATACATGTCCTATGACATCTACGCCTGTGGCACCGGATGAGTCTCGTGATAGAAAACCATGGCATTGGCTAGACACCGAAAGAGTCATATCCATGCTCTAGGTACACCGACAACCTGCCTCTGCATGGCTTCAGGTAGATCCTCCACCTGAACCATAGGAATCCTTTGTGTCAAACGCGACAGGTTTCCATGCATGTTCTGAAGGACTCTCTCTGCCTCTCCTCCCACTACCTCATCTGCTCGGTGCCTCCGCCTGTGTCATAGGAATCCCTCTGGCCGTTGCGGACCCACATCTGCAACCACACAAGTATTGAGTTAATATTTAAAAACACCATCCAAAAAATATTTTTGTTCTTTTAAAATGAAAAAATACAAAAAATGAAATATATAAAAAACATTGTTTACCTATGGCACCGTAGGCAGCTCTTGGTGGAAGCGACATGTCAGGATCACCTCTAAAATCAATTCTTGCATAGGGATAGTCGTCCAGAGCTATGATTTGTCTCCCCCACCAGAAGAAAAAATCATCGTTGTAGAGTGTCACCACCCTACCTCCCCCCTACCATCTCATGACCTCAACCCATCATGCCATAGCTGGATTGCGTGGCCCTCTAGGAATGATTTCCACTCTAGGTCCCAGGCTTGGGATCTGCTTGAAAAAGAAGCTACAAAGGATAGAGGAAAACCTGAAGTTTCTCTTTTCCCCCTGCTTGCACTCTGTCAGCTGACCTTTCATGTTGGTCAGTAGTGAGGTATACCAATCGTACACGGTAGGTATCACACACTCTAGTGCATAAAACATAAGCGGTCTCGATGCTTGATGCAACGAGGCTGACCCTATGATCCTGGTAAGTAAGAGCACAATAATATTCAGGCTGAGGTTACCTATAGCCCAGATACGGATTTGACTTCCCACCATGGGAGTCCCTGCAACACAATGGGCCTCGATGTATTCTTTGACCTTCATCCCACTTCCGGCCTTGCGTGACTTAAGGTCCACGACCTCTCCTCGGTGTGAAAGTCCTGTCAAGAAGTAGATGTCCTCTACTTCTATCCTTAATGGTTGCCCATCAAGGATAAAGCTCTCGCTATCTGGATCCCAATAGCCCACCAGCATTTCCAATAACCTCACTTGGGCCCTCATTCCTTTGAGAGCCCAAAACTTGTATAGACCACATCTTTTTAATGCCACTTGAGCCACTGGATCCCTTTACACTGCTGCATCTACCTCCTCATGCTCTCTCTCCCTCCACTCCAACACCATATTGCAAAAACCAAATCAATTTTTGAGTTAAAAACTTATTTTTTTCCATTTTGCACATGTATACGTAGTTTATCCAAGAATAGTCGCGAGAAGGGCCTGATATACGCCCCCTATAGTTCACACAGAGGCGTATATCTAGTCATATATGCGACATATTAGTAGAAACCCGCGTATACCGAAAAACACAATTTGCACCCTTAAAAACTAAAAAAATGGAGCCCAATTCAAAATTGTAAACCATTGAATTTGAAGAGGATGGGATGAAGAGTTACCTGGACCAGACGGCTTGCGATTCCATTGCCTATTTCTCCCACGATCGTCGTTTGAATTCCAGAGGTATGTTAGTCCAAATTGCACTATTTTGGGTGAAAATGAAAATGACATAGTAAATTGTGATTTTATTACTATTTATAAAACATTTTTACCCATTTGATATAGTTTTATGCCATTATTTTTTCTAATGGACTAATTCAAAAGTGGTTTTAAGCTGGTTTTTGTAGTTTCGACT
>JASDQU011100718.1:9393-22276 GCA_032191745.1 Picea mariana | reverse complement strand
ACCAAACCCAACACGTCCCCCACTGAACATGTTGCTTCCATAGTGAGGTACTACAAGACCTCAATAAATCACCAGCCAGTGACATGCTCTCCCCAATACTGAAACTTAATGGAAAATCAAAGTCACTTCCCCATGCAAAATTGTGCTTGTCTCCATCAGTCAATGAAATTCCCAACCCTATAATCCAAGGGTCCGCTAGTATATGATATGGACCATCGTGTTTATGCTTCTCTAATCTGATCATAACTGTCTGCTCAAAGTATCCATATTGGATCCTCCACTCTTGGATCCTCATAAGATGAAACAAACTATTGACCAAATAGACTCCCGGACCCCATGTGAAATTTGGAAGTTCATCGCTTCCAATCCCCACTAACTATTGATGCGCCCTACCGGTAACTATCGAAATCCCTCCACCCTCATCCCAATGAGACTCTAAATACATAGCAACCTCTGAGATATCCTATGTCACATGGCCTAGGATACTCTCCATCATGCCCAGGGCCTCAACTGGCTTCCCCTGATGATCCACCCCTATCCTGGTGTATGTAATCAAGACACTCCTATCAGGTGGTCTCAACCTACCAACTCTCCATGTCCCCTTCCATTGTCTAGATCCCCCTATGTTGTTGTCAATGATGAAGTATCAGGGAGGCTATCATAAATATCTACAACCAACTGTAGGACTGGAAAGTATCATATTATTTGGTCAATCCTAAGGACTTGACCAAAAGCTTGTCCACCGGCACCCATGGTAAATAATCTCATGTACTCATCACTGAAAACCAACCATCGTGTACAACAGTAGGTATCTCCATAAAATGAGGATCAATGATTCTCCATCCATCATCACGCACGCAACTACTGCTACAGTGAAGGTGATTTCCCAAATCTGTGTACTGCTGCAAGGGAGAGGAATCTCTATTCCTTACTAAGTACATCTCCCCATGCTCCTCCATCCACTGGTGCTCCTCTTCCAAACCACCAATATCCTATAAAAATGTAATTAAAGGATATATATGACTCTCTGTTGAGACAAATATAGTGGATATCTGACTAGTCTCCTCAAGGAGCTCCTTTAATCTGGCCTCTGATTCTTGAAGGGTTGTCTGTGTGCCTTCCAAGAATCCTCGTGTTCTCACCAAACCATGAGTGAGTCAGTCCACCTCAACCTTCTGCTCCCTCATTGCCCTATGATACATCTCACCAACCTCCAATAGGTAATCTCTATCCATCAATAACTATTGGTATTTGGCCCTCGTCATAGACACTCTCTACATGAGTGTATGGAAGTCATCAATGTCAAGTTCCCTATATGAACTATCATGTGCCATCGAGGCCCTCCAAAAATAACCTGCCACCAATGTGTGTGTATGATCAATGCATCTAGTGGATTCCATGATCATGTCCTCACTGACTCTCAACTATCCTTTCAAGTTTCATGACTCCTGGTCACAACCCTATTGAGGTGAAACCTCATGCCTCTCACTGCTAGTGTCAATAATGGAATCCTCAACAACACACTCCTCAAAATATAAGGTATTGAACTTCCCATTGTCCACTGTGCTACTGAGTCCTGTTGTATGCCATTGAATGCTATCACCAACTACGACCCCCATCTGAATCACATTGTATCATGTATGGGTAGTTGTATCCTCCTGTGCACTCGCCCTAGTAATATAATCTGTGTCTGGATCCCATACAGATGTGTCCAGACATGTGCTATGGTCATCTCGACCAATAAGGAGTGCATCCTCATCACTGTAGATCGATCCTGGGAGTAAGTGTCCCAACAAGTTGTTGGTCTCCATAACCTAGTCCATCAATGGAATCTCTAAGGGTGATGACTCACTCTCCTCATACTGATAAGTATGTGTAAGTTCAACTAACTCCAAGCCATACCTCTCATCCTGGGTCTGTAGATCCATATGTCCCTTGTGTACAATCCCCACACAAGGCTCCTCTACCATATCAGAAATGTCACTGATATCTTCATGTGTCATGGCTAGCATAGGTGACTGAGAAGATGAAAAATGTGACTCACTCATTATAGTAAGCTCATCATCCTCCATACATGACTTCCCTGAATCCATATCTACACCCACAGGTAGGTCATCCAACCTCCTAATCTCATCATGTCTAAGTGCCAACACATATGTATCCTCACAAGTGTCACCACTATGATGAAGTGTTGAATCCTCAACATTTCCTAATGGGGAAGATGAAGGACATGAGTTATCTTCATGTCCATCCAACTATCCCTCAGATGCACAAGAGTCACTAGCCTCATCAGAGTACTCTAAATAGGCATCTATGGTTGCATTCTCATGCATCTCCTCATCCTAATTGTCATAGTGCACCTCAACAATGTGAACCTTCCCTTTACCCCTGCATCTGTGATATGGCTCCCAAGGAATTTTGCAACTGTAGCAAATCTCCTTGCATATAATGGGTGTAGGCTCCATATGTGCTCCTATTAATCCACTAGTCAGTAATGATGTATCTACCTCCTCATCTTATCTAAACTTTCCTCGCTATTACTACATATGAAGGTATAAGTGCAAGTTATCACCTCTAAATTTTAGTGGACACAATTTGAAATAACTCCTCGTTGATTTTCCCATTAGGCTGGCAAGAAAACCAACCATGATACCATTGTAATGTTCCTAACTCGACTAGTCTAGGAAACATTGTTAAGTTGTCAAATACGTTATCTGATATGATACTCTGGGGGTTTCTAGATGCCTTTGAGTTAATTCTTTAACATGCTTAGTGATTTTCGCATGTGTGTTTCATTCAATTAATGTTTAGACATAATATATGATGCATAAAGAATAAGGAACAATCACCATCCCATTCATATGTATTATGAGGAAAAAATAGTAGGAAATACAATAATATGTTGAAAGCAGATGAAATCATCATCTAGATCTCATGGATCATCATTGGAATACAAACAACTAATATAGAATACTCGTGATCAGATGATGAAGGAAGATCTGCGCATGCACAGATAGATCGACAACAAGGTGCAGTTCCAGAAACTCGCTTCAACTGTTGCAACTTTGGAAAACTCGCCTTGGTGGCTATACTCAACAGAATCATCTGTAAATTGTCCCAAACTGAGCACCCTAGCCTCTAGGATGCTACTGAAGATAGATGAACCAAAGATCAGATGCTAGAAGCTATGGATGTCATCCCCTAGGGGTTTGCACACCTCCTGGGATCAATGAGTGTGCCCTAATTATCCCTTTGACGGAATATGATACTATATAGCTTGAAATGTGCACCCTAACCAATGTTGAACTAGGTCAGGAAGGTTTCCTCAGATCTGATCCAAAACTCCCTCTGGAACCCCAAATTCCCCTCCTCAAGAGTTTCTCACTATCTGGTTATCTGTTGTGCTCTGAGAGATTCCACCTTCAAAATATGATGACTGGTGACTCAAAATATGTGACCTGGAAAGTCCTCAACTGGGTCGGAAGGAATCTGCAAGATAATCTCTAGCCTTGTGCAGCTACACCAAACCCTCACTAACCCTTGCGCCCTCACTGGCTAAGCTTTGCAAACATTGTAAACTAGATACTCCTGAATATCACAGTGAAATACCTGGATGATATATCTGATAGGCTAGGGTGTGTCTCTCAACACCGAAACCAATCAATGGTGGTGGTTTCCTCCAGAAATCTACAAAACAACAGAAGGTCAATTCTCCTCCTCCTCTGGAACCTCTCTCAACATTAAATCATAACATAATTATGAATTAGATTGCTTTACCCTTCCTTTATAGATTATATAAACCCTAATTTTTTGTTGACCTTTTCCCTCCAAGTGACTTTTACTTTATTTTGTTATTCCTTGATTAAATCACTTAATTAATTAACCATTTTACCTCTAAAAAGTGATTTATCCTTCCTTATGGCTTCTCCGGCCACTAAAAGTCAATTCTCATCATCTTATCCTGTAATGCTCTTCCTCCTGATTCCGATGAGTTATTACACTAAGAGGTTTCTTCAAGTAATATTCCCATTATGACCTTATTAGTGAATTTAATTAAGATATGACCCATAATAACTCAAAATTACATAAATCGTCGAAATGCAACAGAACCAAATCCAAGTTGTGCGGAATTTATCCTGATGATGAATGATGCAAGTTGGGCCCAATAAAACACCTAAATATCTCCCTAACTCTCTGTAACCCCTATCTCGCTACTCTGGTAGGCATAACACTCTGTAATGTAATAATGTCCAAAATGGGGACATTATATAGAAACCTTAGAATTGATAATTATTCACATCCAGGCTGATAAGTGCATGATTAATGATGTGAATGACCAATGTGTTGGTGTTTTCTTGCCAATGGAGATCAGAAAGTATTACAAACTTAGGGAACCCGAAGTTCGGCTTAACACCGACTTTGTGGTTAAGTTCTATGAACAACACAACACCAATCAGCTTGTAGCATCCTGGTGGAAAGAAGATAGAAAATTTGTGAACAGGCCATCTGGATGGTACAACACTATAAACCTGAGAGAACCATATATATTCCTCATGGCCCTAATATGTCGGTTCTATAGTAAAAATGACTGCTTCAAGTTTTCAGAAGCATGGATTCCCCTATACAGTAGCCATATCTAGAAGTGTCTTCAATTTGGGCACCATAATCTCTATATAATTGAGCATTAGGTTTGAGTAGGAACAGAAACCAAAGGCCGGACAAACCCATTGTTTCTTTATGGCCTCATATATATTCGATGCAATTTGCACGAGAAATTTATTTTTGGGGCTTAGGTTAATCTGGCATGTCTCAAAATTATTTGTCGATGTTTATTTTAGCATCTTATGGGAGAATAGATATAAAAAGTATTATTTTGCAATATGTGATGAATTCTTGGCTAGGGTTTATTTCATAATATGTAAACAGAATTATCCAAGGATTTCTGAAACATCAAGAAAGGTCATATCTAGGATAGGGCATTGTTATTTAGAGGAAAGGAGTACCTATCTCGGGATTTTTGGAGCCACCGGGGATCCACACCTACTGCCATGCTATGTATCGGACAGGCTAGTCTTGGGAGAAATTTGTTACCAAACCATTATGCAAGGTTTCAATGATTATTTAGTAAAAGACAAGAAAACAGCATTCATCCCATCTGAATTCTATGTAGGTTACCACTTGGTAAAATATACTACTTAGGCCAGACAAGAAGCCCAAAATCAAGTGGAGTATAGGTTCTACACTGGCAGGTACAGGAAACATGACCCAAAAGGTCTAGTTGCTCAACACTCTAGTCAAGTGGTATCTCACTGGTCATATCCACATGACACCTTTGAGGATGAGATCTTCACTGAAAATGACATAGATTTGGAAGAGGTCCTACAAAGGAAAGAGAAAGAAAAACTTACATGTTTCAAAGCCATGTCAGGAGATGAAAAAATAGAGTGGTTGGAACAAATAGAAGGATTTGTTGTAAAGGAACAAAATGAAAATACAGATCAAGTAGAAAGGAGATTTGAAGCACAACGGCTCTTGGAAGAGGCTAAGAGAATGTTCTAAGAGCACGGGGAAAATACCACTCTTCAAGAATTAGAACCGCTAATGGTAACTCTTGGGGACATGCATATGGTAGAAGGAGGACAAACTCTTGCAAGAGAAACTTCATCTGCAGGGAACAATGAACAACCTGATGAAAGGCAGGTACATGTGGAACAATCGGGACTTGGATCAACAATTAAGGTTGTGACAGTGACATCAGGCCCAAGTATACTCACACTGGTAATATTTGACCTAATTATAATCTATGATGATGATAGTGAGGATATGGATGCTATAAAAGTTCCCATTGTAAATGAAGTTGACACATAGATGTTAGAAACCCGACTATCTCAAGGACTACAGCCCTTGGATATGGGGAAAAACTCGAATACAACAGAGAGCATTACTACCCCCTCGGGGCAAGGGTCACAACCTCTGGATGAAGGAGGAATCAATCAAGAGAGCAAGGGAGAGAAACAATATACAAAGGGCACCACCTCAATATGAAAAGGTGACACACAGGACAAAGACCAGGATGGAGCTCTAGAAGATGTTTGTCTTGTATGTGGAAGTATCCTTATATTTTCACTACTAGATACATCACTTTGTAATGGGTTTTTATAAAGTTGTAATAAAGCGGTTCTTTTATGTAAGTGGTTTTTTAATAAAGTGTACCTTATAATATTAAAGTGACTTTATTTCATAAAGTGCACTTATGTTATAAAGTGAAATTGTACTTTAATATTTTAAGTGATTTATTTTGGAGTGAATGAATCATGTCCTTAATCATGCAAAGTCAAGATTAGATCTTGGCCTTTGGATTTAGGGATGGGGAAGCTGAAAGGTCATTTTCTAAATATAAGAGAATGCATTGGATAGTGTGCAAGACACAACAAAGACAAGAGAATATTGAGAGATTGAGAGAGGAAAGTGAGCAGCTAATTTTTGGCAAGGATTCCAAGGGAGATTGGGCACATTTCCCAAGGGATAATTTTTTGTTTAGAAGAGGTTGAGTTTTATTGTTGAAGACAGATCGTATTGTACGGATCTGTATCGGTCATACAACAACAATTTTGGGCACAGAAATCGAGGCAAGTGTGGGCATGGTTTTCGATGCATCCATTGGTGAATTTTTTGTTGGAGGTCGAACATACAAGAGTGAAGGTACAACAACATGTTGTGGGAACAAATATTAAGGTGTTGAATTTGGAACATTTTTCTAGAAAGCAAATACAGATGTATGGATTTGGAACACTTTTCTAGGCAACAAATATGTGGGACTGTTGGGTGTTGCAAGTGATTCCCTTGGCTACTAAATGTAATTTTGTTGCTGATATACTTTCCTAAAGATAATAAAATCTTTCTCTCTCTTTGGGTTTCCCCACATTGGGGTTTTTCTTTGGTTGGTTGCCTAAATTTCTGAGTATTACATGGATGTGTTATTGTTGTTCATTTTCCACTGCAAAAGTGCTTGGCAATTGTTGGCACAGGGGCAGACCCAGTGTTCAGCTCCAAGAGCGCACCAACAAGACCTAACCGATGGCCCTTTCAGCAACACCTGTGAAGTAGATTCAGTCTCACCCAAAGCAGTTATGAGGGGGTTGCAGGATAGAGATGTCTACAACCAAGGGGAATATCAAGTGGATCTTAACACAAGAACAATACAACATTCATATATCACTTATCAGCTTGATCTACTCCATGCATCTATCAGATCTACCTTAGCAATGTAATAATAGTATACGAATGGAAAATACAAAATACCAATCATGCACAACACAAAATATACGTGGTTCACCCTTTCTCTAGGGCTACGTCCACAAAACTATGTTATATTATATTGAGGTAAAGCATACAATTCTTGTCTGCGCTCTTAGCTAGAAAATATCATTTCTTCTCCTCTCTTTCTCTTCCCTCCCTGCGCACCCAGCTGCAAGGTTGATCTTCGCAACCAGCTGAAGATCTTACAATACTAGAAGGCTCCCCCACTTATCACTTCTCTCTCATAATACAATAATCCCTCACATCAACAATGACAACCTATCTTGATACCAACCCGACCCAGGTCCTCTTAACCTCTATTTATACATTACAATAGCTCACCGACAGCCTTAGGTCAAAACCTAGGTGTCCAAAACCCTAGATACCAAAATCCTAGGTGTCTAAAACCCTAGGTCAACCTGACCCATATTTTCAGAGCTTTGCCATCCTGTCTTTCCTTCCTTCTCGCACGGTGATCCAAAGTATCTAACGGTGGATCTTTTTGCTTGCTGACTTGTGCAGGATCCTTCTTCCTTGCTGATCTGTCATCCTTGATCTCCTCATCCAACGGCTTTCTTTCCCACACTTCGCTCCATATTTTCTTCTCTTTTGCTCACTTCAACCCAATGACAGTTACTGTGCCTTCCACGAAGTTCACTTTTTCCATTTTCTTCTTTGTTCTTCACTTCCTTCTATAACCAAGGGCCAATAGGCCCCCAACACTCACCTGTGACTCGTCCTGAGGCACTTCAGATCTGATCTTCCTATTTTACTTTGACTTTGGGTTGTGCAATGTAGCCTTTTCTTCCTGCTCTATGCCTCCTCTTCGTCCTTGTGCAGACTATCTTTTCTGTGTCGGGTACCCAGTTTCAACTACACCTGGCACCTAGAACCTTTTCTTTATGATTCTTACTGAGAGTTGCGAGGTAGCTGGTTGTCATAGTACAACTTCAGCCAACTCCTATTTACCAAACCTTCCTTCCATTCTCCCTTCAATGTCTTCAGTTGCGCAGCTCCTCCTTCTGTAACATAGGCGATCTCATATGGCCTGAGCCAATGCGTTCTGAACTTCCCAGAATGTTTTAGTAACTTACTGTCATACACCAGTACTAGAACACCTTGTGTAGTACAGAAGAAGCTGGGGATCATTAAAAGAAAAAGAGGATTGACACTTTGTTACAGTTGTAGAAGACCAGGACATCTTGCTAAGAAATGCCCTGGAAGAAGACCTAGTTTTCTTTGTTAAAAGGCTATGGACCATGAAGTGTTGGATTGCCCTAGAATAATTTCTAAGCTTGAAGGAATGAATATGAACCAAGAAAACCCTAAGGTCGATACAGAAAAGGAAAAACCCCAGCAAGAATCAGAGAAAGTATTGATACAAATGAAGGAGACCCTGAATGACCATTGACATGTCAGATTATCAGAGATTTTCAAAGAAAAAGAATGCATTGAAGAAAGAATAGGGGACTTTGACATTTACTGTGTTCGTGATGAAGAGACACAAGTGAATATTATGCCAGAAAGAACTTGAGAAGCTATAGGGAAGCCTATTATGATCCCTTCATTAGGAGGAATAAGACTATTCAGAGGGAAGTTGGTAAGTTTATGTGGGAGGATTTCTTAGATATCTACGACTGTCAATGGAACTTCGACAAAGGAAGATTTTGAGATTATCAAATATATTGAAAACAATGCCCTGTTTATCATGTTACTAGGGAAAGCTTGGATTGAAAGATATCAAGCCAAACTGAAAGAAGAAGAAGAAGCCTCGAAACAGAAAAAACAATTAAAAGATTTCATGACCAGAAGGATCGCTCAATTAATTAAAGAACGGGAAAATGGATCAAAGCTATTTGACCCTAGAGACTCTGATGTCGAAGCTGCAAGACCACTAGAATACCCTCAGAAGACTAAAGTACTTAATCCATAGGCAGAAGAGATGTTAACCCTGAAAGATTCTCAACATTGCGTAGTAACTATATCTAAAGAAGATAAGAATCAGAATGGAAAGAAGAAGACTGAGACGAACCTCACTAGAAAGAAGGCTAGGAAGCTAAGTAGGAAGAGGGCTAAGATTGAAAAATTAAATACATTTCCAGAGGGACCCTCACAGAAGGAAAATTTGCAGAATTTGAGCCTCACCGAGATATCAAAACAACGACATAGGTCACTTCGTCGTGGCGAAGCAATATAGCCGTTGGGGATGATATATCCATTTGACTGATGCTCCGAATCGCTGGAAAAACATTTATGGCTCGCCACCTGACCGATGGACTATGCCATAACAGACAGAACAAGAGCTAATGAAGCCTCATACCCGTTGCAAGAAATCCATTGATGAGTTTCCTATTTATCCTGTCGCGCCATGCACAAAGAACACTTTTTCCAAATCGATAATTTGAGCTTGCAACCTTCGTTAAGATTGTCCAGTGATCATTACGCCATTACTTTCCATCTTATTGTCGTGTCTACATTACTTCATGAACCCGGTATTATTAACCTCGAGCGCGTATGTCTGAGGAGCTTAACGCACTTGAAGAATCTATGAAGGAAGTACTCATTGATCTCAAGACCGAGAAAGTCATGTCAGAAAGAAGGATATCTGCAGTTGTGCAAGCATAATCGACAGGAGGAGTCCAAGCTTCTCCATCGACTGCTCACGGAGCAAGAACTTCTATAATCATGACAGAGACGAGAACGAAGCATAGAGACAATCTCGTGAATGCTAAGTTGATTCCAAGCATCTTACCTACGTATATACATCCTCTGAGCGGCACAATGAACAGAGATAGTGTGCCTAGAGATTTTGACTATGCCTTGGTCATTGCATACCTCCCAAAAGGGATACGCACAGTTTGCACAGACCAGGATAAGATAGTAGTGTTGAAGTTTAGTGACTTCAACCTTGCATACCGTAAAGCTTACAATATGCTCGCCCCACATAAGTATCTGGCCAAGACGAATGGCAATATTTCAAAGATTATTCCCTAGCCTTGGACCCATAACCTCGTGCAGTCTACCCTACTTGATGTTATGAATATCCCGCACTTCGGACGACATCAAGAAGTGAACACATGTGTTAAGTTGTTTCTATCATGTTACCATGGAGGATATTTATGGTTGAACCAACGTATCACAATGGATCTGACCTTGATCCAACGGATCATCGGGCTGAGCATGCAAGGCCCTGACCCACATGATTTTTACCCTGGAAAGACCACAGACCGAGCCTTAGCACAGAAGATAAAAGAGACTTATGGTGATGTCAAGAAGAGCACGTGCAGCTACAAGGTAGCCTCTATTCAGAATGGTGCAGTACGCCTCACGTGTCAGTTGATTGCAGGAAATCTAGTTCGCAAGAACCGACCAACCCAGTTCATTGGATTCATAGTAGACCTCGCAGGAAAGTGTGCAGAGGGCCTACAGATGAATTGGGTGTAGTACTTGGTAAACCAACGTGCAGCAGAGAATCCCACGACCAAGGATATGAGTTCCATTTCAGTTGGCTTCTGATCCTGGTTGCTTTCATTGCATGGGAGATGCCGGAAGGTGCGACCTTCCCGGACATCGAGCCATTTGAACCGTTGGCCGAGAAGTTCAATACCCTATGGTATTCAAATGATATAAATAAACAATGGTAGAAAAATGTTGTGTTTCAATCACATTATAATCAGTTGAAAGTAGCTATCCAGTCTACACCACGCATCACTCTGAACACCCTCTACAGGTTTCGGCCCCTGATGAAGTTTAGCGCAAACAAACACTTTCTCTACATCGCAATGCACGCTGATGAGCATAAGCAGCAGTTACAGTCCTATTATAGATTGCTAGAAGAATATCTGGAGGAGATCACAAAGGAATGGTCGACGGACCTCCTTGTTACAGCTGACCCTACAGACATATCTAATGTAGACAGTCCAGAAACTGTGCAGGATCTACTAGGACCTAGCATACGACAGAATATCAGCGAAGTGTAAGACTTAAGTAGTGCCTCGAGGAAGACTTCTTCCATCATGCCAGAGCAAGAGGGTGATGGTGAAGAGTTATAAGAAGTCAAAAAGAATCACAGAGACAAAGCAGAGATTTTGAAGAAGAGGAAGGGTTCACCTCATAAACCTTCTTCCCGGAAGAAGTCCAAAGCTCTCGTGACTAAGATGTAGACCACACGGACCCCAGACAACTTCAATTTCATCGTTGCATCCCTGAATGATGTTGGGCTGGAGATAGTAGAGACACAGGAGGCGAAGCAGGAGTAGATGTATAATCATATTGAGATTGAACTCCAAGGGGTGCAGCAGAAACTACAGTCTAGTTATGCAGTCTCTACTGCACCTCTGACAGTAGGAACACCAGAACTAGGGGATGAGCTAGCTCAACTCCACCAAATTGTTGATACAGTTGAAGCTCACCTTCTATGAGATCAAGAAGAAACAGTGCAAGCCACTCAAGCTTTAACATAGGTACAGGGAGTTCTTATGGAGTAGCACGGCATGTTAGAATGAGAAAAGATTGATCTCCAAGAAAAATGGGATGCAGAGTAAGCAGAGATACAGCAAAGCAAGGAACAATTGCTCGCAAAGAAACTCAAGATAAAGGAACTGGTCAACAGAGCACTTCACTCTGTGACCATCGTCGAAGTACAGACAGAAGAACGGGTTCCATGACAGGTGTCACAACTGGAAGGAGTAATTCAGAAGCTCCAGTAGCGCATTGCAGATCTAGAGCTTTGTGCAGTACCTGAGACCCCGCAGAAGATCAGAGACTAAAGAGAAATAATTGCTCGCAATGCAGTTGACAGACTGAAATCTCTTTCCTTGGAGTGCAAGCAGCTAAGTAGCCACAGTGCCCAGACATATGAGAACCTCACTGAGAACCCAGAGTTATCTAAATTGGAGTCCCAGCTCCAGGAGGCGAAGTATGAAGCTGAAAAGCTACAGACGCAATTGAAGGCCCTGTCACCCATAGAAAGAATGAAGAGATCTCATGAGAAACACATGGCCCAGTAGCAGATCCATACGATCCAAAGCAAAGTGATGGAAGTGACTCAATGAATTCAACCGGTGCAAGATAAGGCATGTCAGTTGTTCACAGAGGTTGAAAGTTGAGGAGCAGAGCTAGAACAGGTTGTGAGTGTAGCAGAATAGCGCATAGAGGGACCCATCAATGATGCACTCATCCAGGATTTTTTCGAACAAGAGGTCGTAGCACAACAATAAGTCGAAGCAGCTCGAGCCAAGCTTGAGGCATTCGAAGAAGAATTTATTAGACCAGAGTGACTCGGGACGAGTCACGGGTGAGTATTGGGGGCCTGTTGGCCCTTGACCAAGTTTTGGGAGATACTTGGTCATGTTTGACCATTTTTGGGACTTCGACGGCCTGTCAAAGATGGAGCGCCAGATGAAGCAGAGATTGTGGAAGCTATGCCCACTTTTGGGTCCCTTTTGGGTCCCTTTTGGGTTTTTTGGAATATGTAGTGGGAAAGGGATGTCGACCCATGGGTTTACCCATGCTTAGGCCCACTTTTGTAATGTATAAATAGATATCTAGACATCTATCGGAAGATATAGAGATGTATGTGATG
>JASDQU011100717.1:19363-37792 GCA_032191745.1 Picea mariana | reverse complement strand
ATTCTCGATTTATCTGTGAATTTTAGAAACTTGGGAAGGCCTCATATTTATTAGGTCAACCTTTGAACGATATTTTCCTGTCTTATTCTTTATATCACCTTTCTCAATAATCAATTTCTTGGATTCCCTATCAAAGACAATGCTCTAAAAAGAAAATGACTCTTCTTCATGGAACGTCTCATTCTCAATGATTTCCAGTGTTGAATTTGATGGGTCGTATTTCCTAGCTGATCAATGATGGGGAATTTTTTTTCGATATCCTCCTTGAGTTCCATGCCTTCAAGGGAGAAGTTGTTGATGCAACTTTCTACGTGGTGGTATTCTTCCTCTTGCACAACATTTTTACTCTTTTTTCTTAGGGGAAGCCTGTGTGATCTTTCAATGTTTCCTAGAGGGGGATTCTTTTCTCCTCCTCCACCTGAAATACAATTGGTAACTTTTATAGTTTGGTGGGCCATTGGAGAATTGCTCCAAGATGTGGTAGTTTTCAGAGTAACAGTTGGGGACTGGGTTCTCTTCTCGTTGGGATCCTTTCCTTTTTTCTTGTAAAAATCATTAGTACTAAGTATTGTTTCCAAGTCACCAACATTGTGAGAAGGAGCACATAAGTTGTTATCTTCTTCTTAACTCATAACAACATGAATAAATGAATTGTTGAATCGTACTGCCATCATATGTTCCACAAAAATTTCGTTAGGGTCAAACCTCTTTATCTTTTCAGAATATTTCAAATTCACATGGTGGAAGTGGTTCGCAAACTCATCGATTTTGTTTATATTTCTAAATATAAATTCTCTAATTTTCCAAGGCAAGGGTATGAATTTGTTTTTTCATTTCTCATGGAAAAAGTTCCACCGAAAATTATACTGCCTTGCTACTTCTGTGATAAATTTTTTATCAGATATATGGCATGAAAGAAAAGAGGGATTTTCCTTGGAGCCGAAAATCCTGATAACAATACGATTTTTCATATTCTCTAACGTCCCCTTTTTATCCAAAAATTTATTTTCCTGGTCAGATATTCTAGGGGTATCTTTATCAAAAAATAGTCCTTTGAAAATGGGTCTGGTGTGTGTGGTGGGTCTGACTATTGTAAAAGGACTGGCAAGAAGTGGAAGAGGCATTAAGGCATCTTCCAGTTCCTTGATCCTTTCTTTTAACTTCGTGTTATCTACTTCAAGAGAACCAATGGAGTCATCCATAGCATTCTCTATTTATCTGTGAATTTTAGAAACTTGGGAAGGCCTCATATTTATTAGGTCAACCTTTGAACGATATTTTCCTGTCTTATTCTTGATATCACCTTTCTCAATAATCAATTTCTTGGATTCCCTATCAAAGACAATTCTCTAAAAAGAAAATGACTCTTCTTCATGGAACGTCTCATTCTCAATGATTTCCAATGTTGAATTCTGATGGGTCGTATTTCCTGGCTGATCAATGATGGGGAATTTTTTTTCGATATCTGCCTTGAGTTCCATGCCTTAAAGGGAGAAGTTGTTGATGCAACTTTCTATGTGGTGGTATTCTTCCTCTTGCACAACATTTTTCCTCTTTTTTCTTAGGGGAAGCTTTTGTGATCTTTCAATGTTTCCTAGAGGGGGATTCTTTTCTCCTCCTCAACCTGAAATACCATTGGTAACTTTTATAGTTTGGTGGGCCATTGGAGAATTGCTCCAAGATGTGGTAGTTTTCAGAGTAACAGTTGGGGACTGGGTTCTCTTCTCGTTGGGATCCTTTCCTTTTTTCTTGTAAAAATCATTAGTACTAAGTATTGTTTCCAAGTCACCAACATTGTGAGAAGGAGCACATAAGTTGTTATCTTCTTCTTAACTCATAACAACATGAATAAATGAATTGTTGAATCGTACTGCCATCATATGTTCCACAAAAATTTCGTTAGGGTCAAACCTCTTTATCTTTTCAGAATATTTCAAATTCACATGGKGRAAGTGGTTCGCAAACTCATCRATTTTGTTTATATTTCTGAATATAAATTCTCTAATTTTCCAAGGCAAGGGTATGAATTTTTTTTTTCATTTCTCATGGAAAAAGTTCCACCGGAAATTATACTGCCTTGCTACTTCTGTGATAAAATTTTTATCAGATATATGGCATGGAAGAAAAGAGGGATTTTCCTTGGAGCCAAAAATCCTGATAACATTACGATTTTTCATATTCTCTAACGTCCCCTTTTTATCCAAGAATTTATTTTCCTAGTAAGATATTCTAGGGGTATCTTTATCAAAAAATAGTCCTTTGAAAATGAAACAAAATCATTGTAAACTTCATAAAAATGAAAATAATCCTTGTGTATCCACAATGCTTGGTACCAGAAGGTGACTAGATCAAGTTCACAGTTCACCCCTTTACAAATAGACAATTTTGGAAATTGACAGCAATATGCTATCACAAATACCATATCAAAAGCCATGAAGAATTTATTGTCTTTTTTGTACTATGACAATTGGAAGGATATTTCAATGGAAATCAGTTTTCCCCAATCAAAAATAGTTTTCTCAATAACTATAAAATATAATATATAAAGAATCATTAGGTAAATGGTGGCGGTGCTTTCTTGGCCTGTCAGCCTGGTAAACAACCAAGCAATTTCCCAAAAGGGGTTTTTAAACTAGTCAACCTGAATACTAGTAATGTCATTTGGGACAACTGTGCGATTCTCCAAGAACTCAGGCAAGAGATCCAGGCCATTATCATTCCTTTTCAGAAAATCCCTTCAATCCTCTCCTTTGAAGGTCAGTGTTAGCTAAGGGAGATTCAACATCTTATGAAATATTTGCGGTGAAAGAGAGAGGAGGGAATGAGCCTAGAGTTGTATGATTCATTTACTCAGTACATGTTTCTCTACACACCATGCAACCAGTTACTTGCAATCAAAAACCTCAGGGACACACCTGAGGTGAGAAATTATAGATGTCTAGATCACTTCTTTTTGGTAGAGGGATATGAGTAGTAACAATATGCTCTAGACCACTAAAAGTTATGGTATTTACGCCCAAAAATATTCAAAGTATCACCGCAAAACTTTTGTCGAGTTGTTTCTTCCATAGGTTGATGAGAGTGTTCTTTTAACCATATAATACTTGAAATGAACTCTTGAGAGAGATAAAAATAATATAATCTTTGGAAAATCATGCTTTAATGTAGTTTAATGGGAAATCTCCTTGAGCCCTTTGATTATTAATGATGATCTTTATGGAACCTGCATGATGATTTATTAGTATTAAATCATAATAAATGTGTATTGGGAAAAGCATGAAGGTGGCAGGGACGTACGAGAGAAATTAGTATTTGGGAATTTTTGTGAACCCGCCAACTAGTTGTTGTGAATGATAGAAAATAGGATAAGTATTGCATTGCAGTCAGTCAGACTCAATATAATATACCAAAGATACTTAGGAGATCGGTACCCACACCAAGTTTGATGGTCATAATGTAGATCACAGATCTTTGGGTGTCAAATGGATATCACAAAACTTCGAATATGAAATCTTGAACCCATGAACCCGCAGTTGAAAAAATGGTGAACTACATAATAACAAGGTGGTCGGTCATAATCATGTTATGGGAGAATGGATGAAAGTGGATATTCGCGAGTCCGCAAACCTGCTATTTGTGAAAAATGACTTTAAGTATAGTTACTAGAAAGGGAAAAGAGAAGGGAGAAAAGAAAAAGGAATGAGGGTAAGTAAAGAAGAGGGAAAAGAAATGGAAACAATGAGTTGGGAAAATAGAAAGGGGAGGGAAAAAACAGAATCGGTAATTGATCTCAACAACCATGAAGACAAAAAGTGATTCTTTTTCTAAGAATCAAACTTGGGAATTTGTTTCCCGACTACAAGGAAAGAACATTGTGAAGTGTTGATAGGTCTACAAGACCAAATTTAACTATGAATGTGTTGTTGAGAGACATAAATCACACATCATCGTGAATGGATTTTATAAACAAGAAGGAATCGACCACATAAAAAAATTTCCCCCCATTGAAAAGATGAAGTTCATTCGATTGATTTGTTCCCTTGCTACTCGTTTTGGATGGAAAATCCATTAGATGGATGTGAAGAGTTCCTTTCTTTGTGTATACCTATCTAAAAAAAATTTCATGGAACAACCACCTATATTTATGATAGATTTGAATATAGTTTGTCAACTCAAGAAGTCACTTTATGGTTTGAATCAGTCTCCCTGAGCTTGGTATGATAATATCAATAGTTTCTTCCTTCGAATTGGTTTCAAATAGTGTGAATCTAATCATGACTTGTATGTTCTCCACACCAATGGATACACTTGGATTTTAGTTGTATATATATATTATTTAATCATTACTAACAACAATCATGATCTCATACTTATAATGAAGAAACAACTTGTTGACTCCTTTGATATGATAGACCTTGGCACTCTGCATTATTTTTTGGGTCTCCAAGTATTACCACTTTGTAATGGATTTTTCATTTCTCAGTTTAAATGTGTGATGGATACTTTGACACATTTTGATATGGTTTATTGCAAGCCTTGTGCTACAAATTTTTAGTCTAGAGTAGAGATTACTAAAACATGTGAAACACCCAAAGTCGATGCTACACTTTATCGACAATTGGTCGACACTCTTATTTACCTTAATCATAGTTGAATTGAAATTTCCTTTGTTGTTAGTGTGGTTTCTAGGTTCATGTAGGACCCCAAAGAAAGCCACTAGAAATAAGTCAAATGTATTGTTTGTTATATTAAGGGTACCACTCATTTTATTATCAAGTATTTTTGAAGTTAAAATTCGTTATTCAACTACCCCGAATTCTACTGGGCTGATGCCAGTGATGATCACAATTCCAATTCTAGTTATGTGTTTTTCTATAGGACTAGACTGTTGATACTTATATGGTGGTGAATCAGTAGAAAGTACAATTTCAAACACTTTTTCAACTTATACTTAAACCATATTATATATTCATTTTATATACAATGAGAACTGAAGAATATCCAATGAAAAATGAAGAATAGTAGAAGAGATACACCAATACACCATTCACCATATATGAGAAGTAATCATAAGTTTTTTTTCAAGGGAGGTAATGACTTCCAAGGGAAGATAACTCTTCCAATTTCAAAGGAGGGTCAAACCTCCAATCAAGGGGAGAAACAACTTCCAAAGTCAAGGGAGGGTTAAAACCTCTATCTTTTCCCCTTCCTTCCACCCAGGAATATACAAGAGATAATAAACCTTTACATAAAAATATCACCATCAACAAAATATAACTATTACACGAAAACCTAAACCAAAGATCACCAAGATGTTCTTTCCTTAGAACTTCCTCAATCCTTTTCTCAGGTACGCTACATGTCCTCTTATCAGCCCACATATGTACACTACATGTATTCTTATCATCCCATGTATGTATTCTACTTGTTCTCTTATCATTCTACATACACCCTCATAAAACTAGGGTTTCTACAATTCTAAAGCTTTTGTACCTTTCAAACTTCGCCACCTCAGACTTGTTCCACACTGAACTTCACACACAATCCTAGCACAAGTGAAGACCCACTTGTGCTAGCTCCATCACACTTTCTTGGATGTTTGAAATGAAGGATATTCAATGTGTATTTATACTCTTTATGACACTTCCTTTTGAAAATAGGTTCGACTTGTCAATTTCTTATTTTGTAATTTTTTTCTTTAATTATCTTCAGGGCCCACCTGTAAATTCACATGTTCATCTTCAAAAAATCAATTTTCCTCAACCATGAGGATCCATGTGATGTGCCACCTACCACACGAAACAACATGAAGTATACTATCCATTCATGGATTTTTTATATTCATGTGTACTTTCCTTCATGTTCAAATACCTTCATCAACTTTGGGGTCCAAAACCAATGACTAGGGTTGACATCAATGACAATAATAAATCTTCCAACAATGTCCCCCTTTGGAATTGACTGCAACACTCATGCTTCCCCTGTCATCATGCTCCTACTTTCTCTCCCCCTTTGACATAAATGGAAAAGGGTGGGGCTTATCCCCTTGAGTTTAATGGAAAAAGGTAACTATCTTCTCTGGGATTGCTCCCCATGAACATATGTCACTTAATAATACTTCATTTTTATTTCTGATCTTCTGGTATTTTTATTCCTTTAACATCTTTCGTGTGTCTTCAATCTTGTTTCTCATCTCCTTTTCTAGGAAATATATGTTACTTGGTCTTCTTGTAGCGATTGAAACCAATCTTATTGAATCTTCTTCTCTGATTTTTCATCTTCGAGAGTCAAACGTGAGAGTGTATCCTTGATCACACTTTTTATTGACACTGAGAAGATTATGCTTCACATATTCAACCATTAGGACATTTTTTTCTTTTACATGTTCACTTCCAATATCTAATACTTCTTTTTTTATTATTTTGGCAAATGAGTCATCTGCAAATGCAACATTGCCACCCTTTCTATTCAAGTTGATGATTTTTTTTTTATGCCCAGTCATATGTGACGAGCACCCATTGTCTATGTAACATTCATATTATTCTTTACATTCTTTAGTGATGAATGGTATTCGACATTCATCATTGTTTGGAGTCTCGTTCCTTATCCATGTTGTGGTTGGCATAGGGACATCTGGGATAGGAGCATCTTCTTTGATATATCTGCAATCTCATTCTTTGTGACCAAGATTATTTCACTTGTAGCATACAATATTTTGATCCATCGGTGAGTCAAATGGATTATAATTTATGTTGAAAAATACATGAAATTTCCATATCTTATATTTACACCATTCATTTTTTTTTCATAGTTGTTCCTTTCAATGATTATACAATTAATTTCCTTGTGTCCAAAATTTATACAAGTATAACAATGACCAAGAATGAAATTTTGATACATGGGAGTACAAGTGATCTTTTTTTTGAAGTACTCCATTTGGGTTCATGCCTTGATTGATCATGATCCACTCTTCTATAGTTTCCTTCATATTGATTGAAGCTTCATTGATTCCTAAAGGTGGGAGGTCTTCTTGGATATTCATCTCTTATGTAAGCATTCCTCCTTTTCAACAATCTGTTCCACTTCTCATCAACTTTATGCATGGGCATTTTCTTTTCTTCAACCTTCTTGATGGAATTTACATTTCCTTTGTATGAAGTTTCACCCTTGCATCCAAGGCATGTTATGTCTTTTGGCACTTGAGAGTTCTTTAAGTTCTTCCTTAATGAGAAAACTTCTTGTTCAAGTTTCTCACAATCTTCTTATTTCTTCATCATGTGGACAATCATTACTTTGTCCATTCTTATTGCTTCTTCGAGTTGAATTTTCAAGGAGATGATTTCTTCTCTTACTTTCTCATATTCTTCTAATTGTTTCTATAGGTTGTTGAATTATTCTTTAAATATTCTTTCTTGCTGATATATTTCTACTTAAAGATTCTCATTTCTCTTTTCAAGAAGTATATTATATTCTTCTACACTTAAATAGACCTCTTCAAGTTCTTTTCTATGTCTTTCTAGAGCACACAATGATTTTGCTTCATGATTTTCGTCTTTTTCTATTTCAGAATTATAACTTGATTCAACTTCTTATGCTTCTGGATTTGCATAAATATCTTGCATCTTGTCCCAAATCTCTTCTGTTGATGCTCATTATCCCACCTTAGCTTTTACTTAATCAGCTAGTCCATCCAGGATGACATCCATTTCCATTTTGTTGTTCCTTCTTGCTTCCTTCTAAGCTACAGTGTTTGGTTTCTTCAAAGTTGTGTATCCTAAAACAACTAAGAGCCAAACATCCACCCCAATATCTTTCAATTAAGCTTCGATTCTATTACTCCAATATTCAAAATTGATTCCATCAAATGGTGGAATGCCATTTGGAATTTTCCCTTCCATCATTTTTCAGGATCTTCATTCGAGTGGTTAAACTATATTGAAGGTAACCTACTCTGATACCAATTGTTGATACTAAGAGGGGGGTGAATTAGTAGCAAGTACAATTTCAAACACCTTTTCAACTTATAATTCAACCAAATTATATATTCAATTTTTATCCAGTGAGAAATGAAGAATATCCAATGAACACCAAATAATAGTAGAAGATATACACCAATACACCATGCATCATATATGAGAAGTAATCATAAGTTATTATTCAAGGGAAGTAATGAACTCCAAGGGAAGTGTTGACAGGCGAAATCGACCGTCCATCAACTGAGAGAGTGGAACCGGTCCGGGGTTGTCTAAATAACCCAAGCCATTTGGAATGGACCACCCTGACGAGTTTAACGGCTTCGTTGGCCGCTCTAAGGTTTCCTAAGAAAACCAAAGAGAAAAGATGATCTGAGCTAAGTGATCTACCTAAACTAAATAAAACAAACTAACTATGATTAAATACAAGAGAGTAACTAAAATAAAGGAAACTAGAAACTCATAAAACATAAAAAGGAACTAATATACTAAATACAGACTATTCTAACTATTCTATCTACAAACTACTAATTACACTTATAATAACTCAAATCAACTATCTAATTATCAGCTATGATTATTCTTATTCACAAATGTACACTATTGACAATCTACAGATTTGATTAAAACTTGCAAAACTCATGTGTTTGCTACCTTAGGACAACCAAGAATCTCTTTTTGACTTTTATATTTTATGAAAAAGACATAAACATTACTGAAATTAAACCATCTAATATATTTACTGAATTTAAATTATCTCATATAAATCTAATTAAACTTACATCTATATTAAACTACTTAATGAAAACAGTAAACAATACTCTAATTGACCTGGAAACGCTCCAAGTCTGCCCTGTGTATGATTGCTTATAAGCTGTTCGGAGGAAGAAATTCACACCGTTTAATCCAAAAGCTTCTCGCAAACGATCAGCTATGCTGCTTCTTGAAGTGTGTTACAGGACAAACAAGACATAAAAGAAAATCATAACAATCTTCTGATTATAAATTTCTGCAAAAGGGAAACCTATTATGCAGCAAATTTATATATAACAATTCAATTTATGATGAAGACAAAGCTATCATTCACAAAATGAATCTACAACTGTTATGTCTTTTATCTATTTGGAATAAACAAGACATAGTAATGAAATTACATCATTTGAATTTGATTTAGATAGCAAAAGTAATACTAAACCATAAACAAAGTGATATACAAAACATGGAACAAAGTGTTGATATATTGAAAAGAAAAATCTATGACAAGACACCAGTTCTGCTCCAGTCTGAATCAAAATTCTATATTCTTGTTCTCCCACAACTGAGGATGATTATTATTACAAAAATCATAGGTTATATAGGTCCCTCACAAGGTAAAACATCCTTGTGAATAATAGCAAATAGTTTTATACAATCTGAGAATAATCCCAAAATCCCTTGAACTAAGTAACTAAAAATACAGGTGAAATCCTTAATATATCCTCCAACTGCTCCTCATATCTATTGCCAATTCGAATTTGCCTACAATAGACACAAAAATCAAGTTAGAAGAATATTTTATTAAGAAAACAATAAAATTTTGACTCCACAGACTTAGCTACAGAATCATCTGATTCTGTAGCTAGTCAAGAATAGCCAACATGACCAGATCTTAATCAAATAAAATCAAATCGAATCATCTTTAATAAAAATGAATTACTAATCATCCAATGTGAAATTATCATTTAAATCAAATCATATCAAAATAGATTTAATTGAAACAGAGTAAGAGAATACTCTATCTTTAGTTACCATAGAATATGGTCAAACTTTGACAGGTCTGTTTTGAATTAAACAAAATTGGACATTGAATTAAGCTCGAATGAGATACGATATAATCGAAATCAATAATCACAATCAAACAAGATAGTAACCATATCAAATAAGATTTTCCACGACCTAACTATAATCGATATGATTTGGAAAACCAAACATACGTTACAGCTGTAGCAATGTAGGTATCATTTCAATCAATCGTAACGATAGAAAGTCTATAGAGATTCAGCACAATATTCATTCTGTTTTGATCAAATAAATGAAAGCTGTTAAGATATACATTTAAACGAATCATGTGTAACAGTCTTGACCAAGAATCATTATCTGCTTCAATTGCTGGGTATGACACAATCAAAATGAAACAACATTACTAACCGTAACCTGGACAACAATTATAGACGAATTTTTGTTCTGGGCATGTCGTTTTGTTTTACAAATCCATTCGTGACCAAAAATACACAGTCATTTCATTTCACAACAGGACAGGGTCGATTTGCCTTACGAATTGACTGGCTAGAAGTCGGGTTATTGTTATGATTTGCATCAATCCTTAACATAAAACAAGGCACCTTTTTTAAACAAAATCCAAATCATATCTAGGCAAGTCAAAGTTATATCCAAATAGCAGATAACCACTGTAGGTGTGTCATAACCAATTCGAATTACCATATAGATTGTGTTGAAATGAAAAACTGTTTTCCTATAATAGATAGAACAGAGCCTTCAATCGTAACTAATTCAAATCAAACAAATCCAGAATATGATTACTAAAATCAAAACCAAATCCAATTCAAACTTTAAACAAAATTTGATTTATCAAAACAAATCATATACATCAGTGCATATTCATGTAACCGAGAAAGTCAATAATGCACACAGAGTTTATGAATGTGCCATATAAATGAGCGAGGGTTATACCAGCTAGACTGCTGAGATTNTCTGGTTTGCAACATCGGCACATCGGTGTAATACATCTCCAACCATAACCCACACTGATCGCACGGGGTGCCAGGGTTTTTTGATGATTCACCGAGGGTTCCTTGAAGTAGTTCGATGCCAGGAAACTTAGGATTATCCCTGAGACAAGGTGGAAAATTCTTAACAAAGTCGTATGCAGGCTTGTCACATAAACCCTCTGAGTAAGGATACTCGTCGGCGAGAAATCATTCGATTTCAGAATCAGAGTCTTTGCTAACCACGATAGGGTCAGCGTTGGCAGGGGGTTTAGGCCTATTTCTCTCCATGCGAGAGATTAAGCGTGAGTTTTTCTTGCCTTTGGCATTATCATTAGCTTTGGATTTAGGCAGATTGACTGTAGGCTTAGAAATTTGGACCTGTTTGGTCACAGACATAGGCAGGCTCGTAGGGGAATCGGGTAGAGGTTTGGGTAGCAAAACACTGTAGGGTACAGGGGTAGGCTTGCTCTCTGTCACCATAGGCTTATCGAACGGTGGTGGGTTGGACTCTTGAAAACCATTACGAATTAGAAAATCACCCCAACAGTCCCGACGTAATCCCAACTCATATGCCATACACATTTTAATCAATCCCACATAAAAGAGGCTGGTATCGGCCTGGCTGCGTTTGTACCACTTGGCCATCTTGAACAAACTTCTGTGTAGGTAGTGGGGCATGCTAAGTTTGAAACCCATAAAAATAATCAATAAACGTAGGTGAAACAGAAAAACAAACCCGTACCTTCCCTCGCAGGTAATAAATTGCTTGATTACCATTAGGAGATCATACCAGCAAGGTTTTAACATTTTCGCAGGCAAGCCTCGATCGCAGGATTTCACTGTTCGAGACTGAAATAAAAATGTCCATGGGACATTATCCACCTTGTAGCTTTTCAACCACTTATGTCCCGTAACAGGCAGACTATTCACTGAGCCGAGAAACTGTTCATTGATTTCAAGTTGCACATCACCTACTTTGGCTCGGCAACCATCGAACGATAACGTAAATTGCCGAGCCACAGTAAGGTTATACCCATCAAATTTCCTTATGAACTGGAGCCATCCATATTTTTCCAGGTCGCTATAAGCGCCATCAAACATCAGCAGTGCTTGGTATCCGTTGGGCTCGGCCCTCACAACTGGAGCCATAGCTTCCAAGCATGGTAGGGTTTGAATCAAAACTATACACAGGGTCGCAAATGGTTACGGCCAACAACTGCAACACTCAAAGAGGTAGGGATTAATGGTATGCGTGCAAAGGTGGCGGGACTACCACCGCCATGCAAAACATTAATGGCATAGTACCAACCCTCTTCAATCAATCATAACCACATTCAACATAATTCGGCCAACCCAAATTGTAAACAGTGGACAATCATATCAATACGCCAATGTATAGTTCGAAACCATGGTCGTTCAATGTAAAATCAAGCCAATAAAACAATGCGCCAAGCAACGATTCAAATTACAAAATTGAAATTCAAAATATTAACCAATGTGTCATTGTAAACTTAGACTAGTGCCATTCCATATTAAATCAAACTCATAATATTAACAAAGCGCTTTGTTGCATAGTCAATGTTTCAAAGTTTATTAGAACATTGCAACAAAAGGTCTCATATAATCAACAAGTCAAGAGCTCATGGCAATAAGCACATAAAACCAAAATCATTTATAACCCATATAGGACCAAATGTAATCAATAAATTTTCATGCTAAATGGCTTATAAATCAACTTGCGCAATCAAAATGAAATGGACATAGTTTGAAAGAACCTTTGCAGTCATGTGATAAACCAATGGTAAAGTGTCTTTCAAAGAATTAGTAAAAGACTACGACAGTCCAAATAACGATAGATGGGTTTTCACACCTTCAGTTGTGAAAACTGAATTAAAATCAAATTGTAATTGTCGCAAAAATAAAACAAAAGTCTAGTTGCAAAATGCGACAATGATTTGTCGTCAGAAGACAAATTGGGTGTAGGCAGCTTTTAAGGCAAATAAAAAAAATTTAATTGGCTGCCAATAGGAAGATAACTCTACCAAGTTTAAATGAGGGTCAAACCTCCAATCTAGGGAAGCAACAACTTCCAAAGTCAAGGGAGGGTTAAACCCTCTATCGTTTCCCCTTCCTTCCACATATGAATATATAAGAGATAATAAAATTTTACATCAAAATATCACCATCAATAGAATATAATCATCAATAATTCATCAATAATTTTCTCAGGTATGCTACCTATCCTCTTATCATCCCACGTATTTACACTACTTGTCTTCTTATCATCCCATATATGTATGCTAAATATCCTCTTAGCATCCTTTTCCACCTCATACTTTCTCCAAACTGACCTCCACATGTACTCATAGAACAAGTGTCGACCCACTTATGATAGATCCATCACACTTGCTTGGATGATTCAAATGAAGCATATTCAATGCTTATTTATACTCTTTATGACACTTCCTTTTGACATTAGGGTTGACCTATCACTTTCTTATTTTGTAATTCTTTTCTTTAATTATCTTCAGGGTTGACCTATAAATTCACATGTCCATATTCAAAAAGTCATTTCTTCTCAACCATGAGGATACATGTGACATTCCACCTACCACCGGAAACAACATGACATATACTATCCATTCATGGGTATTGTACATGCATTTGTAGTGTCCTTCATGTCCAAATAATTTCATCAATTGTGGGCTCCAAAACCAATGACTAGGGTTGACATCAATGACAACAACCAATATTCCAAAATGGACCTTTACTGTGGTCATGGAATAAATAGAAGGTAGTCTCCTTGTTTACTACAAAAGAATAATATCACGACATAGTTCAAGAAGGTACTAAAGCCGTATGGATTTTGTAAATTTTGGGAGAGCTTGGCATTCCTATTCATACCTTGAATACAATCTATTGTGATAACTAAAATTCCATATAGGTTGTTGACAACCATGTTTCCCATAGTAAGATGAGACATGTTGAGCTCCATGTTCATTACTTGAGATAATTGGTTCATGAGAATGTTGTGTCTCTTAAATAGTGCATAATCAAAGACCAAGTTGTTGATATATTCAACAAACCTTCAACTCAAGCCAGATTTATCAAGCTCCATGTAATTCTTGGAATTCAGAAATCCACAATTATGGGGGGGTGTTTTAGTGATGTAATTTCACCTCCTGGAACTATAGAGTTGTGTGTTGATGAGGGGGTGTAGGAACATCAAGAATTGATTGTACATAACACATCTCCTAGGATTAGTCAGTCAAGATATCAATAGACATATAGATTCATTTGGTTGGGAAATCAACCATTAAACAACACTAATTAGTCAAGTAGTTGACATGCCTACCGATCGAACAATGAACAATAGACTAGCATTCAAATATACTCAAGTAGTGGATCAACCAACCCAACAATAAACTACAAGTTGTATGCGTAGGTGGTTGGGTCAAGTCTCTTCGGGCCAACTCGATAGAGTGTATTTTTTGGAGTCAACTCTAAAAATTGATGGTAAAATGTGGACAAGATCTTCCATATTCTATGGAAATCGTTCAGATCTTGAGGTTATAAAAAGAGAGCCCTTAGGTCACTATAAATCATGGAAATTTAAATGGATACTGTGTAATGGATCATGTGAATCAATATGTACAACATGCACTATGATGTTCTTATCATAGTGTACTATGCTTTAGTGCTAAAATGGTGTCTTTAGACACTGTTGGCCCTTGGTTCTATATGTAAGCGAATATTAAGGGAGAAAAGACGAAATCTGAATTGTGCAGAAGACACAGTGAATGATACTGGGTCGAAGTGAGAAAAAGAGAAGAAAACATGGAGCGAAGTAAGAGAAAGCAAGTCGTTGGACAAGGAGATCAAGGAAGATAGATCAATAAGGAAAACATATCATGGACAACTTAGGAAAGATAGGTTGGCAAAGCCATGAAAAGTGGGTCAGGTTGAACTAGATTTTTAGACACCTAGGGTTTAGGTATCTAGGGTTTTGACACCTAGAATTCATCCTAAGAATGTCGGTGAGCTAATGTGATGTATAAATAAAGGTCAAGAGGACCTGACATGGGTTTGATTATGTGATGAGGAGTGATTTTTGTTATTACTAAGAGAGGATTATTATGTGGAGAGAGAAATCTATGTTGTAAGATCTTCAGTTGGGTGTGAAGATCAACCCTGTAGTTGGGTGTGTAGGGAAGGGAGATAGAGAAAAGAGAGAAGGATAGAGATCTACAAGCTAAGAGTGCAGATAAAACTATAATCTTTCACCTAATATATTATAAAGAGCAGTTCTTTAGACGTATCCCTAGGGAGAAGGTGAACGACATATATCCTATTGTTGTGTGTGATTGATGCTATGTTCTTTACTCTGCTCCCTTGATGATGCATTAGTATGTTAGATTTCATATATAACTCTGTGAGGTAGGTTTATTTTTGGGATAGAATAATATGATCTCAATGTGTCATTGCCTTTCTCCCACTTGCATTTCCTTTAGTTGTAGACACCTGTGTCCTACAACCCTTTATTGCTACTTCGGGTGAGACTACATCTGCTTTGCAGGTTTTTCCAAAAGAGATAGTAGTTAGGGCTTGTTGGTGTGCAATTAGAGTTGAACCCTGGGTCTTCCCCTATGCCAAAAAATTGTTTCGTTGTTGGGAATGAGATCTTCTTGAGGTAATGTCAAGGTGGTTTCCATCAAAGACAAAGATTTAGAACTAGAGAGAAGAAAAGGAAAAGGAATTGGTAGAAGATCAGAATAAGAACCCTAATATTGGCACATAAGACTGGTTGGGAAGGTATATATTTAATTATATACATGCAATTTTCTTTGGAGGGATTCATAAGGAGCTATAAGAGTGGCTGGCCAGATTAGCAGACACCCAATTTGAGATCATATCTATATTGCCTGTTGTTTGGATGTCGACGTTGATCAAGAAGGTAAAGAGATTTTATAATGTCAAAAGATTTTATAACATCGTGTCAAGAGAAGTATATCACTAGTTTGATAGTACCATTGGAGTGTATATCACCGAGTTTTCTATTGACAAAGTAGAGTCATATAGCCAAGCAGAGAGATATTTCTTTAAGGGACCAAGAGGAAAATTTTTATAATTTCTGAAGTTGAAAATCAAGATGCTATTGCATGAGAAGGACGTCTTGAAGATATAGTAGTGGTTCAGATTGAAAATCTAATTTTCAAGAATTCAGAGTGTGACAACGACACATAGGTTGGACGCACGCGCAGTGGGAGGACCTTCATAGAGGTTCCTCTAGTGAACTTGTTTGAGCAGAGTCACAAACCAACACAACAAGAAGGGTTCTACAGTGGATAAGAAGAAAATTTGTTGAACGAGGAACATTCAGAGTCCGCTAGGGATGAAGAAGAGAATACTGAAAAACCTCACTGAGAAGAGTGAGAAACTTCAAGGATTGCGCAAACTGTTGAAGTAATTTCTATTACACCCCTTGTTTTTGTAGTAGCATTAAGTAGCCAAAGTAACATAATTTATCAGAGCACTGAGAGCACTGGTACAAGTGGTTCAATGCACACTCAGTCAGGAAACCTAGAAATATATATGGAAGATGAGATGAGGTTAGCCAACTTTAGAGGGGATGGATATGAAGATCCTGATGAACACTAGTTTCTATGGGAAGTTGTATGGAGTATTAATAATGTCACCAATGAATCTATTAAAAGAGCTCAGTTTAATACTACCTTGAGAGACCGTGCACTAAGCTGGTACATGAAACTTGTCCAAGGAATTGCATAGCCTAAACTGTTGAATGAGATCAAGAATGCATTGGTTACATAATTCAGTAAAACCAAGTCAGAGTCACAATGAATTATAGAGTTAAAAGAAATCAAGTAGAGAATAGTTGAACTTGTTTGGGAGTTTGATCATAGGTTTAAAACCTTAATATGTTGGATGACTTTTCAGATCCCAGACGAGAAGAATAAGGAATGGTTCATTGCTGTTATTTTACCACTCATCAGAGTTCCTCTAATGAAACATAATATTTCTTCGCAGACTGAGGCACTAGATATTGCCATGAAGATAGAATCATCCCATATGGGATAATCCAACTCAGGTATGAGTAAAATTTTAAGTCAGTTAACTAGCTTGTCTCTATAGGTCAAAGATATGAAGAAGGAAAAGAGAAAAGATAAAAGAGAAGATATTTGGTGCATTAGATGAAAATCAGAAGGCCATGACAAGGAGAACTGTCCCATATTTCATGATTACTTGGCATATGGAGCTTTGAGCCCTATGAAGAAAGTTACCCTACCTTGGTGCGATGTATGTAGAAACAAACATCGCCTTGATGAATGCTATTACATGCAAAAATATGTTTAGACACCCACAAATTTGTATTTCAAGTTCTGTAAGTCGGTAGGGCATGATGATAGGGATTGTAGGGCCTATGACCTCATGCATGAAAGGTTAAGGGATATATACAAAATTCAAGGTGAAGTACCTCACGTAGAGGATCCCAGATTCTCTATAATCACTAGAGGAGGCGTTGCTATAGGAGAAGACAGGGTGACTCCAAGGAACATTATAGAACAATCAAGAGTCAAAAAATTTGTGGAGAAGACATAAGAGTTTGATCCAAAGAAAGAGAAACAGGCGTTTGAGGAGGCAAGAAAACAATTCGGGAGAGACTAGGGTTCTTCATCAAAGACATGACCAAAATTAAGAGAATGTGGAATGCCTATGGAATTTGATCATTCTGTGTCACCCCTAGAAGGAAAAGAGGCAAGTAAGCTAATGGAATTCTTATGCACTTGCATTAATTTGATAAAATATGAGAGCGTTGTCCAAGAGATACAAAACTTAATCATATAGTATGACCTAGGAAAGGTAGATCCCTTATTGAGTAGAGTAGTACATCAAGTATACAAAAAGAGAAGGAAAAATAAGGAGCTACATATGAATGCTTAGATCGAAGAATATGATATAGATTATGTGGTCCTCGACTTAGGATCAGAGGTCAATGTCATGAGGAAGAAGACCTGGGCATTAATGGGAAAACTTAAGTTGATTTGTTCCCCCATTAGGATTAGGATGGTCAATCAGCAGGTTGAGATCCCCTTCAGAAGACTAGAGCATGTCCCTGTGGACATCGACATGGTCATAACATTTGTGGTCTTTGAGGTGATTGATATAGTCAATGATAGCTGTCCTTATCTCGCGTTGTTATGAATTGATTTTGCCGTCAATAATTCAATTGTTGTTGACTTGAAGAAAAGAAGAAGGATGTTTGAAGGATATGGCCTTAGGGTCATCACACCTATGGATTCTAATGAAGCTCCCAGATACATAGAGCCCATCAGAGAAGAGGACCGGTGTTGAGTCTCAGAAATGTCATATTTCCATCTACCTTTCCCTTCATCATTCTTCACATTTCGCCACCTCATTAACCTTTCATGATACCATTTTCATAATTAAATATGGGTTAAACCTTATTATTTTCCAAATCATTTATTTTAGTATTAAAAGAAAATTTGTGATTAAATATTAGAAAATTGACATGTTTTCATATATATATCAAACATGTGTGAGATTTATCTTGTGTAGGAATATGTGAAGGATTAATTCAAAAAGACTTCTCGAATACTTCCTCCACCATTTCAAGATTTGAGGAGATAATTCAAGCCTATTCCAAGGAT
>JASDQU011100715.1:11565-31016 GCA_032191745.1 Picea mariana | reverse complement strand
TGAAAGCTCTTGGGGCAGATGTTTAGATCTCAGTTGCTTCAGGATATAATGCTTCGAAGAAACCAAAGACTGCAGCTCAGAAGGATATCAACACTAAGCTGGATGCCTGCAGGAATGACTAGGTAGTTGTGGACATGGATGAGGATCTAGCGAGACAGTGGTGCAGTGGGTAGGCTACTGGGTTGTGTGATGGCCATATGGAGGAGATACGGAGGCTAGAATGAAGATGTGGGGGTGACACAATGCGATCTGAGGTAGAACAAAGTGGTACAAGTTGAAAGATATGAGAAGGGGAGAAGTGACAGGCGGGACGGTGAATAGAGGATAGGTGTGAGGGAGTGAAATCCATAGGAGAATGGGGGGATGTGGTGGACAAAGGAGAGAAATGGAGTGGGATACAGGTGTTTGTGGGATAGAACAACCACTTGTCTACCTGGGATAGGGTGCTAAATGCACATGCTCATATCGGGGCCATGAAAAGTGGTTTGATTCTTCCCTTCTTTTGGTCCCAATGTGTGTCTATGGTTGACATGTAGCGCCTCCACAAAACCAAGGTTTTTTCCTTGGACCACCCCACAATTTTTAAAGACCTCGCATGTTGAGGCCCCAATACGGCCAACGACCATTGATCTGGAGTGCACAAATCTCAGCCGCCCAGATTTGTGTGTGTCTTATCACTTGCACCAAAAGGTCACATCAATCATCCGACTTAGGATAGAAGCCAAAATGTGGGTTTTTTTCCTGCTTTGTTCCATTCCTTTGCCCAAGGAAACTTCCTAGGGAAACACCCCCTTTACAAATAAATGTGATAACATTAGGCTCCATGGGGGATGGCTTGCTCCCTATGAGAAGCCAATAACTTTCTGCAGTTTCAGTACCTTACTGTTGGGTTGGATTCTCCTACTAGAAAACAAAATAAAAAAAATAGAACAATATCTACAATGATGGGATGTCGACTACGGATTTAAACAAAAAAAATTTTTTAGGAAGTGCCCATTTATAGGGCCACCAAAAACTTCATTACCCTCCAACTTCTGCAACCTGTAAGTGTTGTTTGGAAATGCTTCAGAAATATTGAAGGGATTGATCCAAAGGGATTCAAATTTTCCATGTTTTCCTTTATCCTATCTGGGTGCATCCCATTTAAGTACTAGATCCCTTGGATGGAAATCCTCTTTCCTCTCTTTTCTATCAAAGGCTTGCTTGATCTTCTATTGACGTTCATGTGATTTGTCCAATATTTTCTATCTAGCCTGTTGAACTTCTACCAGTTGATGAATTCTTTTGATAATCTCATCAAGCTCTCCTTGATAATCATGAAAGAAATTTACCACAAGCAGAGCGAGCTGAGAAGAAAAGATGGCCTCAAATCCATATACCAATTGAAAAGGAGAGGGTCCCAGAGACCTCTTCATTGTCACTCTCTCATCCCACAGAGAAAATTTGAGCTCTGAATCCCAGGCCTTCCTATTATATTCCAGTAGTCTCTTGATAATTCTTATAAGGCTCTTGTTAGAGGACTCTGCTAGTCCATTGCCTTGGGGGTACTAAGGGGTGGAGTGGATTAGTGAAATTCTGAACTATTCATAGAATTTGATCAATGGTTTAGACTTGAAGGATGCAACATTATCAGTGATGATTCTATTCGGACAACCAAACCTTTCCATAATATCTTCAAGAAATCCAATGATTACTTTGTGAGAAACACTTGTGGGAATAACCTCTATCCACTTGGTGAAATAATCTGTTGTAGTTAGGATCCACCTGTGATGACCACTTGAAGAAGGATTAATTTCCCCAATGAAGTCTAGGCCCCACTGCTGAAAGGGTCCTGAAGCTACCACATGCTTCAATGGAAGAGATTTGAGCTACTGCTTCCCAAAGAATTTCTGACATTTGATGCAATATATGACTTTTGCACATACATCTATGAATAGAGTAGGCTAGAAGTACCCAGCCCTGATAATTTTATAGGACGTGGTCCTCCATAAATCATGTCCTCCACACAGGCTGTCATGAAATTCAAGCATAACTTTTTGGGCCTCCTGTGGATCTAGACATCTCATAATCACTCCTAGGGGGTCTTTCCAATACAAGACCTGGTCAATAAGGCAATATCTTATTTCTTTGAGATTTAAATATCTTTCCTTTCTTTTCCCCATTCCATGAGGAGGCCTCAACTCTTGCAGAAAAAATATAATGTCCTTGTACCAGGTACATCCTGCTAATGGAGGGCTATCCTATGGATTTTCATCAGATAATCTAGCTTGTTGACTTCCTGAGAAAGTGTTGATGAAGTTAAACCCCAAATCTTTACAAGTAGATGTAACCAATAGCTTGGGTAGACCTTGGCATCTAACAAGTTTGGTGGTTTTTATTTCCAGGTCAAATTCAAGGATTTTGGCAATCCACTTGCTCCTTCTCCCGTCGATGTCGGGCTGGATGAGAATGTCCTTCACAGAAGTTGAAGGAACATATGCACTTATTTTTTAATGCAGAACATAGATTTTGAAAGATTTGAGAGATTTCAATAGGGCATAGGATTGTTTCTCCATAATTTCATATTTTACCTCTGCACCCCTCAGTGCTTTGCTGAAAAAGGAAATAGGTTGCTCTATCCCTTCAACATTCTTTTGCAGCAAAACCACTGCCACAGTATCAAAAGAAGAAAAAGAGAAAATTAGAAAATCCTTGGAATAATCAGGACTGATAAGCACGTGTGCCTCAGTCAATGCCTTCTTGATCTAGCCAAAGGATTCTCTGGACTCAATAGTCCACTTCACTTCATTCCCCTTTCTAAGAATGGTTGTGATATGCTTCACCAATTCAGAAAAAATTGAAACAAACCTTCTCACAAAATTAATTTTTCCCAGGAAGGACTAAACTTCCTTCCTATATCTGGGAAGTGACAAGGTTTGAATAGCTTCCACTCTGCTTGAATCAATTCTTACTCCCTCAACAGATACTATATGCCTCAGTAATTTCCCCTCCTTCATAGAAAATAATGATTTCTTAGAATTCAGGGAAAGAAAAAAACTTTTTCATTTCAAGAAGACTTTCCTCAGATGACAACAACGTTCTTTATCAGATCTGGAAAAGACTGTTATGTCATCCAGATAGATGACCACAAATATATCCTTCTCCCCAATGAAGGCGATGTCCATGGCTCATTGAAAGGTTTCTCCTGCGTTCATTAATCCAAAGGGCATTTTGGCATACATGAATGTGCCCCAAGGAGTGGTGAAGGTTGTCTTTTCTCTGTCCTTAGGCAAGACAGAGATCTTATTGTAACCAGAAAATCCATCAATCATGTAAATCTTGGATGCACCAGTTACCCTTTGTAGTATGTGTTCCATCTTTGGCAGTGGGTAATTTTCCTTCTTTGAGCTCATGTTTAGATTTCTGAAATCGACACAGAGCCTAATTTATCCACTCTTCTTTCTCACTGGGACTAGGTTGGATACCCATTCATAATATCTCAAAGGGACAATGATTTGGGCATCCAACAACTTCTTTACCTCCATCTCCATAATAGAAAGCAAAATAGGGTTTATCTGTCTCAACTTCTTCCTAAATGGTTTGGCTTCTTCCTTAAGTGGGATCTTGTGTTCAATGACACTATTGTCATATGTTCTGAGGTATTCATAGGTCCAAGCAAATACATCAACAAATTTCTTTAATAGCTCAATATAATCGACCCTCTGCTCTCTTGAAAAACTTCTTGACAACTTGACAAATCTTGGATCGTTCTCTGTGCCAACATTGCACTCAGCTACATCAACATCCTCATTTTGGACTTTACCCTTTACTGCCACATAATTTTTGTCAAATAATCTTTCCAAAGGGACTAGTCCCTTTGGGATGTGGTTGCTAGGTAATTGGAAAATATGATGATTATCAATTTCGTTTAGAAAAACATCAGCATGGGGATCTATGTCAGAATCTAGATCTTGATCAATTAGTAATGATGAAAATTCATCAACAATCTCCAGGAATATTTGATTTCACGATCATCCTCAAACACTTTCCAATGCTTGATATTGTCAGGTATGGAGGGTCTATATTTCACTTCTACATCATACCTAAGCTTGGGTGGAAGAAGAACTCTAAAATTTCTTATTGAGGTAGCCAAAGAATCAACCACTATATTTTCCTCTCTCAGAATGAATGAAATGTTGAAGGCCAAGAAAAAACTATCAATCAAATCCCACACTTCATTTTTATAGGTTCAGATTCTGGGATGCTTAGCTTGATAAAGATTCCTGATCTACTGGATAATCAATTCAACATCTCTGAACACTGATATCTCTTCAATAACCATGTCCTTTGTAACCCTCAAACCTAGAACAAGGGCTTCATATTATGCCACATTATTGGTAGTTTCAAATTCTAACTTGTAGGATAGAGATATAATTTCCCGAGCAAGGGAAACAAGGACTACTCCAGCACCAACACCTTCTCTAGAAGAAGCTCCATCAAAGAACATTTTCCACACAGAGATAATTGGAGGAGGATATTCATAGAGAGTAATGGAATTCTTGATCTCAAGAAGAGGCTCAGGGGCATCAGTGAGCTGCAACAAGATGGATCCCAAATCAATATCAAGGGAAAATATAGGATGATTGGTGGGGTCTGCTTCATCAATGATAATGTAGGCCAACTGAGCTTCTTTGTACAATATTCTATGCTCCCCTCCAAATACTGGAATGGTAGCATATGCGAGGTCCATCTGCAAGGTTCCTCCAAGTACTTTTATCTAAGATATTGACAAGAGCATGCCAAACTTGGGAGGAACATCACCCACCAAAATATCCATGAACACACTTTTCATGGGTAGTTGAAACAGGGTCACAAATAGATCTTTGATGACCCCAAGACATTGCACCCTTCTTGAATCAAAAGAATACAAAACATGATAGGCCTTTGTGACTTCTAGCCCCAGTTCATCCATGACAGTTTTGGGCATGATATTATGAGATGCCCCTGAGTCCATCAAGAATTTATGCAACACCTTATCATGTATATTCAGGGACGTATAGAAGGGAGGGGATGATTCATCTCTATATTCTACCATGGGACCTAAGATAATTGTTGGCTTTTCATCTTGCAGATTGATTGATTCTGTGGGATGATTTGGGGTTTCAGGCATCAACAGTTTAGAGAGGCTTCTTTTGAAATCTTCATGCTTGACCATCTCTGAGAGGGGTACACAGATCCTAATCTTCTGAACTTCATGCTCAAAGTTGAAATAGGAGGGGGGATTCAAAATTTCTTTTACCGCTGGGATATGACCTTTGGATACTGGTGGGGAATTTTGTGCTTTCTTTTCCTTGTTGCTACTTGTTGTGTCTTTGGAAGACTTGTCTGCTCTAGAAAATTTACCAGGGGTTTCGTTCTTCCCATCTTTCTTCTTAGACATGAGGTTGTATCTATTTGGGTTGTCATTGGCTTTCTCCCCCTTACTCAACTCATTTAATTGAATGTCCATGAGAGACTCCTCATATGCAGATTGAGTTAGATGGGGAAATGGGGAGGTGTCTCCAAGGAAATGAATTTTAGGATCTAACACTTCTTCCTCCCCTTTCCTTTCGGCAACAAGGTTATTTTGAATAGGGTTCTAGATTTTTTGATCATCCCTATCTCTATTTTTGGGTTCTCTTGGGAGAATCTAAGGGGAATTGTTTGGTTTTCTGAAGTTTCCTCTGTTATCCACATGTTGAGGATTTTTGTATGTCTGCTTCCCCTCTACTTCCAACCTCTCCATTCTAGTTGAAATTCATTTTAGTAATTTGGTTACTTCATCCATTTGAGGGGGGTAAGCAGAAGAACCAGAGGTTGAGGCCTCAAATCTCCCTCTTCCTTTGTCTCTATCAACCTTATTCCTAAGTTGGTCAATTGCCAACACATTGGATTCCACTTCCAGGGCTTCATCTTGCATGTGAGCCAAGGAAGTAGCTCTTATTTCTCTTAATAGGAGGCATAAATCAGGGTCACAAGCACTAGCATAAGTGATTTTGGCAGAGGCTTCTGTAGGCTTTACCTCAAGAGGGATTTTATTGTACATTTTGTTGAATATTTTGGAGAAGTTAGAGACAGATTCTCTCTCTTTTCTCTTCAAGGACCCAAAATCTGTGATATAATACATAAATTCCTTTTTATCCCCCTATTGCCTCAAGAAAACATCATCTAGAGCCTCAATCCCAGCAATGGATCAAGGGGTCAATCCTCTAAACCATTTCCTAGCCTCACCATCAAGGCTCTCGACAAATACTCTTGTCTCGACATATTCATTTTTAATATTCATATTGTCTACATAATTGTAGAAGGCAACAAAGTGTTCTTCAACAGTTATTTCTTCTTCTCCAATGAATCTGGGCATATACTTTAGGTAATCTCCAGCAGGGAGAGCATTCATGGCTTGGGGTAAGACTAGAGGAGCATATCTAGCAGCCACTATGGCATCCATTCTATTTCTAGGGGGGTTAGCACCTGCCATAGAGATGATAGGTTGAGGCGAACAAGGAAGAGATGGATTTGGAGCAAGGGAGACTGGAAGTGAGCTTCTAGGAGGGAAAGGAAATAGCAGGGGATTTGAAGGGAAAGCTACAGGACTTGAGGGAACATAGGTTTCCCTTCCTGTAGTAGAAGCAACAATAACAGGAGAAGGGGTGGTAAATCCCGGGGTAGGAAAATATTCTAAGGTGTTGGGCCTAAACCATGGTACAATTTCAGGGGAGAGAGGAGTGACAAGGGTTTCTCCTTCCAATCCGAGACTAGGAGGGAAAACTCAACAAGAACACTCCCAAAATTCAAACTTTGGGAAACTCCAACAGAAGGTATAACAACAGAATGAGATGCATAAATTGGAGTTCTCACAAAAGGATAATGAAAATCATCAAAAATATTTGGTTCAGCAGTAGAAGTACTTTCTCGGAAGTCCTTTCCCTTTCTAATAATTTTCTCTGGGTTAGCTTCAGGTGTTGCTAAAGGTAGCTGTGGAGTAGACCTCATGTGTCTGCCTTTGGAAGCCACAGCTGAAATAGTGGAGTCATCACAGTGGAGTTGTTAGGTGCATAGTTGCAATATCGATGTACTAAGTGCTGATGCACCTTCAGAACCAGTAAGCTTTATCATACAATCCCAGGGAAAATATTCAATTCGTCCCCGGAAACGGTGCCAAAAATGTTAGCACTAGAAGTCACCTCTAGATTGAAATAGAGGTAAGACCAGTACCCATCAGTTTTTTATGTCACAGAGAATAAAATTAAGGTGGTCGAATGGGCACAAGCCCAAGTAGATATCACTCTAACTCAGAAACTAGATAGGGTATGCACAAGTAGATGAGGCCTTGATCCAACTTCATTCAGTGAGTTATAGTAAGGGTGAGTAGGAGGAAGGAATTAAAGAGGAAAGATATTGAATTGCTATGGACATCAGGTCTTCTAGTAGCCAAATGAAGAAAAAATCAGAGAGCAAGATCCTCTTGGACTCAGAGCTTCAGGAAACTAAAAAATGCTACAACAATGCTGCAATCAAAACTCCATTACAACATAATCACAACAACTCAGTTGGATCATCCATGCCTGAGTATTCAATATCAGATGCATAAAATACAAAAAGGAAAATTGACTTGGATTGAATAAGGAGTCTCAAAACTCATAACATAACAGATAACCAGATTTAAAATCAAAACTTTATAGTTGCGGGAGCTTAGCTCAACCATCGACTCTAACAAAATATGAGAATGAATCATATATACTCAGAGAAAACCCTAGAGACGTGCTAGAGACTTTGCATTGAAATATTTATGTCTGCATGCTTCCTAACAGACTGCCCATGCAACCTCCTTTCAGAAGTGAACCTCAGTCAGACGTAATCGCACTTTAGAACGGACCCGCAGATGAGCTGACTGACTGATAGTCCTTCCCTGGGATTTCCATTTATGGCGGAAATGATGTTCAAATACCACCAAGCAACCTTAATAACTTCTTCATCAGGATTGAGAAGACCTTATTCAACTTTTTACCTGTAGGACGCGGTAGCCTCTATATTCTGACATCTGGAGCTGAACTGGACGCCTGCAGGGATGACCAGGTAGTCATGGACGTGGATGAGGATTTGGCGGGATAGTGGCGCGATGGGTAGGATACTGGGTTGTGTGATGGCCATATGGAGGAGACACAGAGGCTAGGATGAAGCTGTGGGGGTGACACGATAGGAGCTAAGGTGGAACGAAGTGGTACAGGTGGCAGGATATGAGAAGGGGAGAAGTTGCAGGTGGGACGGTGAATGGAGGATAGGTGTGAGGAAGTGAAATCCATAGGTTAGTGGGGGGATGTGACGGACATTGTAGAGAGATGGAGTGGGAGACAGGTTCCAGCAGGGAAAAATGGCCACTTGTCTACTCGTGATAGGACACTAAATGCACATGCTCATATCGGGGCCGCGAAAAGTGGTTTGATTCTTCCACGCTTTTGGGACCGATGTGTGTCTCTGGTTGACATGTAGCGCCTCCACAAAACCACTGTTTTTTCCCCAGCCCACCACACAATTTTTAACGACCTCGCATGTTGAGGCCCTGATACGGCCAACGAATGTCGATCTAGAGTGCACATATCTCAGCCACCTAGATTTGAGTGCATCTTATCACTTGCGTCGAAAGGTCACATCAGTCATCCGACTTAGTATAGAAGCCAAAATGTGGGTTTTTTCCCGCTTTCTTCCATTCCTTTGCCCAAGGCCACTTCCTAGGGAAACACCCCCTTTACAAATAAATGTGATAACATTACCTCTGTTAGATAAGTTGATAATGCTACTTTTTATGCGATTGAACACTTCAGAAAATTCCTCTCAAATCCATTTTCAACATGCTTAAATTATCGCTTCTTATGATTCTCAGAGTCCAATCCTTGTTTATGATATTTCAGTGCAATGCATTTGGTGCATAATGAAATTCAGAGCTAGTGTTGGTTACCACCTTAATTTACATATATTTTAATGTATGCTAATCACAAATAGTGTAGCAATTAGCGCAATGTTATTGTAAAGGAGAAATTCAATTACAATTACATGCTTGTTACATGTTCGAATCTAAAAAATAGTTGCAGACTTCCAATCTATGTTTGTTACATGCCTAAGTCTAAAAATTAGTTGCATACCTACAAACAATTTATGTTTGTTACATGCCTGAATGGAAGTAGTACGTACCATTTCTACTTTTGGAAAAAAGACTCTTTGAATTTCTTCTTCCATAGAAAACACAGGTGTTGTTGGCGATGAGCTATTGGTGTTTTTGTGGTCTCCTGGTTCATCCCATGAGATTGTGCAAGGGTTATCGTTCATAAGAGAAGCTGAGAACTCCGAGGCTTGCCTGGAGAGAATGAAGAAGGAAAAATCGACAGCTTGAAGATGAGACATTGGTGTTGTTGTGGTCTCTTGGTTGAGCCCAAGGATGAACTATTTGTGTTGTTGTGGTATCCTGGTTGAGCCTAAGAGTCTATCAAGGGATTCTATTCACACAAGAAGCCGAGCATGGCGAGGCTTGCCTAGAGAGAATGAAGAAGAACCTCATCCTAGCCACTGTGGCCTTGTCTCTCATCAGGTGTTTCATCATGGGTAATCTTATACCCTAGGAATATCTGGTCAATTTTGTATGATCTAATATCCTTTGTGGGATTTGATAGTACCTGTGAAATCTATTAAAATATACATGATGAATATACTTCTATGATTCAAAGAATGGACTAGCCCTTCAAGACCAGTATTGTGTTCGATCATGAGGAAGGGACCGTTGTGTTGTTCAAGGTTCTCTCAGCCTTTGTTGGTTCTCTCGATCTTTTCTTTCATGAATATTAATCTGACCATGTAATTTATCACCTCCTCTCCTGTCACCAAGCTCGGGTAGGTTACGAAGAAATGGAAGGCAGAGGTAGTGACCGTAATGGGGGCTGCATTGATAGGCACCATGACTCTGCTACTAACTTTTTTCCTACTTCCCTTGGTTCTCACCATTGTGTGCATGATTTACAACATGCTGCAACCATCATTGAATCAGAGGAACTCATCTAAAATAGAGATTGAGCCCTCCCTTCTCCAAAGCAAGAAAGATCGAAGGGGAGCCCTGTTTTTTCTTTCTTCTCCACTGGATGTAGGTATTCATTCTTCATTTGAACCAGACACCTTGTTCTCAAGACTTTTTTACTTTCATTGACTGTCGAGTTGTGCTAGCAATGGTGAGGTGAAACTTTTGAACCAGCAAAACAAGAAAATCATTCATTATTGGCCATGCATAGCCCTTGGGTTGTTTCTTCGGGAAGAGATGGATCAATGCAATGAACGTGTGGTGTGAATGCATGAGGAGTCGTAAGGATTTTATGTTATCTTAATGAGGAAAAAGAGATTTAATAATTATAAAAACAATGCTTTCTTTTGTGATAGAATTGAATAATCAATTTCAATGTAAAATACAAACTGTTATAGAAAATCAATTATTGTGAGGTTACTACAAAATCATTAGTTTAGGTAGTGGTAATCTAATTTAAGAGGTGTTAATTTTATCACTTTATTACCATTTCACACTAAATCAAATACATTTATTAATAGAAACTAATACTAAATCAAGTTTTAATACTTACAGTACTAATTACTAATAGGAAATTTAGACAATCTTGATGAAATGGTTGGCAATGGAAACCTTAAATAATCACTAGATGGAGATGGAGAAAAGTATAACATGGCCAGATGGAGAAAAGTTTAGCAGAATTTCCAAATGAAATCCAAATCTCTGGTCATCCATTATCATGACAGAATTTCCAAATGAAATCCAAATCTCTGGTCATCCATTATCATGAGGCTATTGGAAGAATGGTCAATGAGGATGGTATTTAAGAAGTAATAATTTTGTTGATTCATTCCCATTTTCTCAATTAAATTAAGTTAGTATTATTGTTTAAATCATTAGTTTTAGTTTCAAATCGACAATCATTGTTTCATTTTTGACGAAGTTTGCAATTGGTTTATGTAATTTCATGATTTCTTATGTCCATCCTCCAACCATCTATTAATAAATTGCCAAAAGATAATTAGTAAAACTTTATATCACAGTGAAAGTTGAGAGAAAAATGACTATGCTGATATTTGATGAAATATAAGAATTTTGTTCAGAAAATTCCCACCCGATTATCGAAATACCGTGAATACCATGGAATTGTAATGGGAAGACTAAGTTGATTAATTGATAACCTAGTGCCACTAATTGGAACTACATAATCAACCTCACCGCTGAAGAAACCTACATTTCCAATTAACAAACAACAAAACAACTTATTACTCTTCGAATTTAAGATGAAAAAAAAACACTTAAACTTATAAAGCTAATTTATAGATTAAAAATCGTTCGACCAAAAATTTGATAAAAATAATCATTTAAACCAATAGTAGTTATATTTTTAAGAAGTATGATGATTGCATTATCGAACAAGTAGGTACATGATGATAATTTTAGATACATGAAAGTTTTAGAAAAAATCTACCCACAGCCTATAGTAATAATATTATTTGCTATTTTTTTTGGAACTTAGAAATAATGGAGAATTAGTTGCAGTGACGTTGATTAGTTTTCAACCATTCCCAACCGTTCAAAACCATATGTCTTCATTCATATATATATAATTCTCATTAATTAACTCGAACAAAGCTTGGCTTTGCTTCCCTTGCCTCCAGGTGTTGGGAGTCGGTTTACATTCCCATTTTCTAAGTTGGTATAGAGATGGAGGATCATTGTCTATATTGGAGGGGCGGATCGTAGAAGCGAGATCTCTTCATGGACCATAACATGAACACAAGAATATAGAAAACTCTTGAGGTAGGGTAACACCATATATTATTCTTTAAGGAAGTAATGCACTCCTCAAGCAACACTTGCTTGTTATAATGGAAATACTCTTCACTATGCTCCATTACATTGCTTACACTTCTTTATATAGCTCTTTCTATTTCCTAGGAACCTTCTAGAGATCCATCTCACATTTATTACATTTAACTATCATAATGGGCCTTTATTAATATAGTGGACCTAGTCCACCTTACATTGAATGACCACATTCTCATATATTAAATGACTTCCACTAATAACACATAACTACATTCCCATTGGTTACCTTCCTAGGTACCCCATATTAACTCCTTAGGTATACTACATCTATGTGCTAAGTCTGTGAGGATAACACATCTGTGAGGAGAGAGCATTTGGAGGAGAGCACATCTGCTGAGCTCGCGTCCCTGCTGGTGACGTTTAGCCCTTGTGGAGAGGCATGGTGACGGAGAAGCCCACATGGAGAGGGCGTGGAGCATCTGATCTGAGTGAAGCCCGAGCTCTTTTGAAATCACTTCAAGCTTGCGTTGATGAGATGGCTCAACTGGTTTGCTACATATGAAACACCCCGACATTTAAGAGAGGCGTGTTGTCTATACACTTGAGAGTTGAGATATATCACTAAAGATATATCGTGTTTTGTCCTCCATTTAGCGTTGTCTATACACTGAAGATCGCTTTAGCTGTTGCGCGCTGAGAAAACGAGAGGAAGACATCAACCGATTGACGGGTGTTGTATCTAATTTATTAACGAGATCCATCGCTCCAATTTTTTAGGACCTTGCAGGTCCAGAGGAGCCGAACGTTGGAGCGTTGTTGTGGTGCGTCTATCGGGAGAGCGTTTGAGAGGGCGTGGTGAGATCGTATGAATCATTGTCCATTGTGAGTGGATAGAGAGGCAGGTCGCGTGAGAGGGCGTGATGAGAGCGTATGCTTGAGAAGGCGTGGAGAGTGCACCCAGATCAAAATGCGAGCAGACATTGCAACATCTTTGTGGAGCGAGATCACTACTGAGATATAAAGATATATTCGCTATTAAAATTGTTGGAGCACTGAGATATATCACTGGACTGCTAAGATATCGCCGAGAGGTTTTCGAATTCTTCTCTGCTGTATGGTCGCGCGAGAATATTCATTGCAGATTATTATGATCTGCGCGGATTATTGCTTTAAATTGTGATCTACGCGGATTATCTGAGCGAGATCAAGGTAAGATTACTGCGTTGTCTTCGTTCTGCTATGTATATATATCTTCTACGACGAGAAGATGAGAACAATCGATCCTGGATGGATTTCCTGGAATAATAGAGTTACACAAGGAGAGCGTCTCTACTGGAGGATAGTGTGAACCATATCATTGTGTGGAGGATCGTTGGATAAAGAGGATTAGTGCCATTGTGGATCGTTGCATATAAGTTCAAGGAGAATAAAATATTAAGCATTCTGTTCAAGTGATATTACAAAAAAAAAACTANTCAATGAAGGTCATGTGTGTAATGTAATTAGGGAGAATAATATGGGGTACCTAGGGAGTTACCCAAAGATATAATGAATGTAATGTGGTCATAATAGCCACTATGTAATTAAAACGAAATAATATCATAATCAGGGATAGTTTACATAGAGTCCCTAGGAATACTCATGAGAAAGTATAAATATAATGACTATCATTGTATTGGATGTTGGTTGGATTGTATTGTATTATAGAAAGCATGGCTTGTGGAGTGATTCCTTATATAAAGTGTAATTGATGGTGTTACCCTACATTAAGGGTTCTCTTCTCTATATTATTATGTTGTTCATAGTGAATGTTTTGGTATATTTTGTGTTTAAGGGTTTATTTATAAATTTTTATTGTGTATTCTCTCTTATATCTATCAAGGTTTACTACAAGTGGTATCAAAGCTCTTTCTTGGGAAAAAAGTGGAAGAATTGTTTTTTTTTTCCTTTTGTAATTTTTTTACAGAAAAAAAGGATGGAATAATTTAGGACGATTTCTAAAACATTTTGTGAATTATTTGAAAAATAAAACCATAGATATCATCTCCTCTTGTAAAAATACTGAATTTCTAAAATACATTTTCCAAAACAGAGTCTTTGAAGTGGAGATATCGTTGATTTAATATCAGGTTTTTTAGGGTTTTTTCCAATGATGGCCACAAGGTTTGAAAATTGGATATCTTTTGATAGAGTGCACAGATTTCAATCAAACTAGTTCTAGAAGATCCATAGAATCCATGGAATTACATAATTATGTCCATAATATCCAATCCTAGAAGTATAAAAGAAGTTATAATAAATTTATATTATCCACCTCAATCCCTAACTACATATGTGTGATCCATTGAAAAGTAATTGATTTTTTATAAACCTGTTGACGTGGGAAAATTTTCCCTTTGCCAATATCAGGGGCTACACCAGGTAAGAACTTCCAATTAGACCTATCACTATTTGTAATAGGGAACCCATCCACATTCTAGCTCGGAAACCATTTCTAGTTTTGGTTTTACTAGTTGTGGCCTAGTCCACCGATGAAGGTTTCATAAGCTAAAGTATGAAATGCAGTTGATCTAAGATGCATGAATCCAGAAAGAACTAAGGTAACCGAAAAGTAAACGTAGAATTTACCATGCTCCTATCAAGGGCCCGAAAAATAGTTCATAAAGAGAAAAGAAAAGAACATAAATAAACAACTATAAACACTGAGTAGTCTAGCATTTAAACAATCATTCATGATTCTATGCCCACAAATTTAGACAAATGTTCTACACAGAACATAAATAATAATGCAACCATCATACATAATATTAGTCTACAATATGAATTACATCCTTACACAACTCGAGTTCGAAGAAAAATTCACAGGAATAGTCCATAGCATGTCCAACACGAGGATCAAAACTCTTTTGAAAATAACTTGGCCAAACCGTCTTCTCCAAGTCATTAAAAGTTTATGTAATAGTACAAGAAAGATCCAAGGAGAGATTCTCAATTTTAGTTAACACTATATTTCCAAAATAGTTCAAAAGATGTAAAATTCTTGAAGAGCCAAAAATCCCTTTTATTGGAAACAATCCCCGTATTTATTAGAGTTCAATTTGACTCTTGGCCTTCCGTCTTCCGCTGTGACCTTTCATTTAAAAATTTTTGTCCATATCCCCTTTGTAATGATAAGAGAACAAAGACATAAGTTACATTTTGGATTTTCCTATTAGCACTGGTGGGCCATCGTATATTTTGGCTATAGTGCACCTCTCCCACCGTAATGACTAGCTTGGACATTGGGAGATTTTATCATCATATGGTTCAGAATCCTTCTTCGATCATTTGGGCTCGATTCCCTTTGCTGATCCCCATTGTTGTGACAATTATTGTTGTTGTTTTTTCTCTTTTGTTCTTGGTTGTAGATCGCATTACAAGGATGTGAGGTACAACCTCCCCTTGGAAGAAAAGATTGGAAGGGACTTGCTGAGAAGCACAGTGAAGATATTGAAGTATTAGAAGGGGATGTTCAAATTATGGAACCCAACTAAACAGTATATTGAACGATGGTTGACAACAAAAGAGATTGAATTTGCACATAAAGACAATAGAAACCCTAAGTATAAACCGCGTCAATATTTGGAGAGGTATGCATTTACTGATCGTCATGAGGCATTTTTCTGTGAATTTCCACATTTGTTGCAGAAGTGGATACTGAGGTTGAATGAAACTCACACAACTAACCAGATAATACCAATAGAATGGACTACTAAAAAAATTTCGCATCTACAAAAATTCAAAAACAAATTCACGCACGTAATCAATTTTTGCCCAGAAAACATCATTGCAGGATTTATTACTGAGTTTGCAGTCTGTTGTAGGAAAATCCCCCTGCGGATAGGTGAATTCCCTCTTGGATCTTGGACCCCTATGACCAAGAGATAAAAAAAATTCCTCGCTCAATCCAAGTTGGAATTGATCTCCAAGTCCTTTAATGAGTCCTGCAATCCCATAAACAACCAAGACAAAGCATACTTCCTATTCTACCATGATTAGTTCAGAGCTAGATCTATCCAAAAGAGACAAGTTCATGCAAATGTACACAATCTTGAAGGAAATAGGCCAAGCACATGTATTCATGAGAACAAAATAAGGTGCTTACAAAGTGTAGTTGAAAATGTAACAGCCTCACCAAGCTCTCCTTGTCCAACCCCTTGCTCGAATGATCCACAGTCAAAATGATAATACTTTTCACTGATTATCCTCTCCTTTCACCATGAGAATGCCTCTTTATATAGTCTTTAAGAGACCTAACAATCTTAGATATTCTTGGGATAAGTTGAGGATATTTCTCCATCAGTTGTTGAACTCTCCTTACATCTAGCCTTGGTCATATATTCGATCCAAACTGACTCAGATATTTCTCAACTGGATTCAGAGATAAGGGGGATTTGTCCCTTGATTTTCTCAACAGTTTGGTGCTCCCTCAAAATGGGCCACAGAGCATTGCAGCGGTCCCTGGTAGGAAGGCAAGGAGTGCTAGTATTCCCTGCAAGTGGGTAGGGGAGCATCGATCTCCAAAAATGCTTTTTTGATGGTGTTTCCTCAAGGAAAATGTTTGTACTCTTCGCCAAATGATATATTCCTTCTTTTAACTAGTCTTAGAGGGTATCTCAAGCATCTTTATGATGTCGTTCGTGATGCGACATTGGTGGGACGACAATATGATTTTTGCGACACTTGCAATAATGATAGTGAGACATCATCGAAGTGAGTAATTTTGATGTGTAATAGATTTCCCCCTAAAGTGTGAAGTTAGAAGATAGAAACTGATGACTAAAGTACTTTGTAGACTTTTTCGAAGCAAGGGTATGGACTCGGAGAACCTGATAGAAGCTGTATACAACCATCAGACAAATGTTAATACATGTTTCAAACCCAAGGTAGGCATACCTATGATTGAGTAATAAAATATTTTCAAGGTATGGCCGCCATAAAATACACTGCAGATCCATAATCATATTGACTTAAAAGGTATAGCCACCAAATATACAATGTGGATATATACTCCCATGACATGAATTTATCGTAGCCACGAACAATACACAGTGGATCTATGTAATGACAAAACATATCCACGGACCAATACAACGTGGATCTATGTGATAGTATATATATCAATATTCTCAAAAGAAACTCCATCACAACCTGGGTAAAGTAGATATCAGAGTGAAAACTCAACCCATGATCTTCTTACCGATCCCAATGTGGCACAAATCTAACCATGTGAATAGATGTTTTGACATCGAACATGGTAGAGACCACTTGATTACCGGTCAATGATGTAAATCATTAACAAGTGCGAGGTAAATCATGAGTGATGTCAATAAATCCCAAGGTACCCTAGTACAATCCAGTTAATGTGAATAGATGATTTGAATTTGAACATTAATGGAATCATCCGATCAGAGGTCAATGATGTAAACCCACTATCGGAAGTGAAGAGGATTTCCATTGAGGCATGCAAGTCCCAAGGTACTAACTTGTTTCTAAGTTTAGTTCCTGAATGATGTGTTGAAGTTGACAGGAAGAGACTTGTTGAAGGAGGGCCTTGATGTATCCCCCATCAGCGACACGAAATTGACATAGGAAAGTGATGTAAGATGGTGAATCAAATAAGTATGGGATGGAACAGGAAATGGAAACTATTAATACTGCAGATGGATGGTTTGAAGTGAAAATTCCCTTGAACATAATGAGGCACGACAATTGAATTGGCAGCATTGACTCAACGAGTACCAAAAAATGTAACTTGACGACAATAAGAGCACTCTTCAACTAGACGAAAAAGTATGGTGACACGTGGAATTCGTATGACTCAGAGACAAGCGAATTACCCAACTGTAACATGAGATGAAAACAGATGTTGTGTTCAAGGGAGACAAAAGATGCCATAAAGGATTCTCAAAAACTTGACCCACTTCCTTCAATTTTTTCCCCCACCCAGATAAATGAGTACCTCTTTTTAATTTAACAAGATTGAGGAGGATAAAACATGCTTGATATAACTCACCTTTAGTGAGTACCTCTTCCTTTGTTTAACAAACTAGAAGAAGTAAGGGTTCATCCCATATGGGTCCTTCAATGTGTATTTTAGCGAGTCTAGAGAAGGAAAACGTGGTGGCTTTTCATGTTTAGAGAGTTTGAAAAGAACTTAAACATGACTCCAGGGTTGTCTTTTTTCATAATTTTAGTCTCGCGAGGCTGAAAAAGAGATAAAATACCACTCGAAAGACGCCCTTTCAAACCTTTTAACGACTGTGAAAGGAAGCAAGATCACTTGACAATATTTTCATGTTTAGAGAGTCTGAAAAGAGTTTAAAGGAGACTCTAGTGGGTTCCTTTTTCATATAACTTTTACGAGTCCGAAAAAGTGATAAAAGTCTACTTGGCTACATCCTCATGTATTTATAAGCACAAGAAAGAACAAAAAATAAACTCGGTAACTTATTCTCATGTATTTACGAGCACGAAAAAGAACAAAAACTAAGCTCGGTATTGGTTTCATTTTTACACAAGCTTGAAACAAAATTAAACTATGCTTGTAAATTCCCAAAGTAAATTACAAAGGTTTGAATACCCATCGATGGTTGGTACTCTTCCCCCATCTTTAAAATCTAGTGGCATAACTCCATAATGATAATCAAAGGCTGGAGACATTACCCCCCAAGATTCAATTCATTCACTGACTTTGAGGTTGTCACCAATTTCTATACTAGATGGAGAAAAAGGATAAGGGTGGATGAAATGAAGGTTCAAATGCGAGACCTAAAGAAAGAATCAACTTGTTAGGAGAGGTGACTGTTTCATTTTTTAACGAGCTTGACACAGGAAAATAAATATGCTCAGGACATTTGTTTCATTTTTTAACGATCTTGCCATAGAAAATAAAAATATGCTCCAGGTTCCGAGTTCAATCCCCAGATTTTTGTTTCATTTTTTAACGAACTTGTTACTGAGAGGAAAACTATGCTCATGACCTCTGTTTCATTTTTTAACGAGCTTTCCATAGAGAAGTGAAACTATGCTCATAGCTTCTATTTCATTTTTTAACGAGCTTTCCATAGAGAAGCGAAACTATGCTCGTGGCTTCTGTTTCATTTTTTAACGAGCTTTCCACAGAGAGGAAAACTATGCTCATGACCTTTGTTTGATCATGGCTTCCAAGAGGATAATTCTCTGGAAGGAAACCATGTCAAGGGACAAAACTTGGTCATGGATTCCAAGATATCTTCACTGGATGAAAGAAAAATACTCTGGAAGGAACACATGTCAAGGGTCGCGTCAGGGGTAAGGAGATCATTCTTTGCTAGTTGTATCGACGATTTCACCATGTCAACTACAGAATATAAGTGATAAGAGGTTGAGCTTACAGTGAGAGGATCATCTTTATCGGTAGATGAAGGCATGGGGGATAACACCACATAATTGACCTGTGGTGGGGGTGATACCGTCTGCATATAAGAACCGTTTAGGGAGGTCATTGGGTTGGTAATCAAGTCAGGACATGTTGAAACAAAGTTTATTTTTCTTCTTA
>JASDQU011100715.1:0-11412 GCA_032191745.1 Picea mariana | reverse complement strand
TCTTTCAAGAGTTTCGGGTTTTGGGGTTCGGCTATTCCTGAAATATGATTTTTAAATAACAACTCCAAAGTTTCGATATTGAAGTCTCGAAAAGTGATTGTTTAAAAGAAATTAAACCGAATCAAAAGGAATAATTAAAAACGTTTAATGACTTTCTAAGCCTTTCGTACTTTCTTTTTCGACCATCTCAACTTAAACAACAGTTCAATGTCCCAATATGCTTTTTTACAAAATCCCTTTTTGATCGTGATTAATTAAATTTTAAACATACTTAACAAATCGTTAATCAGTCGCATTTTGGAAAATCAAAGAGTTATCACTCTTTCGTACTAAAAAAACCCCGAAGCCCAAAATCCCGAAAGTATTAAGCGCTTAAGAGTAATTAACTTAACATTAAAACAGGGTTAATGATACTAAATGACTTTTCACATTTCACTTTTTGGGAGTTTTCGAAGACATTTCTTTCAAAATCCCAGTTTTGAATCGCCAATATGTGGCAGTATTTATAACGGATTAATGGATAAATTTTTAGCGTAAAGTGTGTATCTATAGGTGTACCATCCCCATTAAAGCATTTAATTTTTATCACTTGTATTAGTACGTTCAATTTAAGGCAAGTTTAGGGTTAATAAAGGTTTGTTATTTCAAATTTCATTCTTACCTTCAGACAAGAAGTGAGTTACATTCAAAGGAGCTCATGCATTTCTTCTCTGTAACAGGTTTTCATTTTTAGCACAAACATCATGGCACCTAGAAAATTTCCTAAGAAGAGTGAGGAGGCCAGTGAAAGCTCAAATCTGGATGGAGATGTTATATCTGATACTACACCATATGTTGTGGATTCAGTCAAGTCCTAGAGGCATATTTTTGAAATCTTAGAGTATGAGGTTAGGAGTTTCCCTGACGATTTCGGAAATGAAAAGACTGAAAATAAACTTAGAAATATAGCAGAGTCTAAGCTCCATAAGATAGCCACACGACCGAGACTTATGCCATACAATGACATGATAAGATAGGCTTTAGAAAAAACTGACATTCAGACTTGGAGCATTCTAAATCACCAAAAGGTCGTCGTCGGCTCATTTAGACTAGATCACATCCAAGTAATGTATAAACTATCCCATGTTTCTAAATACATTTATAATGTCAAATTTGTAGAAGAATTTCAAAGAAAGGAGTGTACAGAATTTGATCAAACATATCCAGGTATAATCAAAGATTGGTGGAGAATTCCAATGAAATTTAGAGCTGATACCCATGGAATTTATGCCACAACATCGTTAAATGAATACATGGTTTATATAGCAATGATGTTATGTAGAATGTTCGGGAGGAAAAGCCCTACCCATTTCCTCGCGGAATGGCTGCCAATTATACACAAGGTAGCCGAGGGTTACACTTTCAACTGGGGTAAAATTTTATCAGATAACCTAACCAAGGAGATTACAGAGTACCAGATGGAAAACTCGAAAGGTTGACTGGTGTCTTTTTACATGTTTACATATATTATGGATGCTATATGTTACATGTCTCCATTCCCCTTGATGAATTAGAGTTGGAACCGAGCTTGTGCTGAACTCATTCATGTTTATCACTCTAAATTATGGGAGGAGAATGTTAAAGATTTCTTTTACGAAATTTGTCACTATGTAGTGATACCTGTGCACCAAATTTTGTATGGTTATGCACCCCCTCGAATTTGAGAGAAAATCGTGGGAAACCTCAGAATGATTGCAGATTGGTTTATTGAAGAGAGTTTCTCTTATGTCAGAGTGTTTGGGTGCTCGATTCCTCCTCGCACACTTCCAAAGTTCCTTCCTGACAGACTAGTGTGCAGGGAGGTGGCTTACCAAATAATTACAAGAGGCATTGACAAAGAGATTAAAGTAGCCCATAAAACATTCTGGCCAATTTTTCCCTTACGGGTTGGAAAGTTTTAGCTGCTAAACTTTGGCCATTCCAAAGTAGAATCTACGACACTAGAGAAAATTAAACTGGTGTATGTTGAGTTCAAGAGGCATGACCCATACAAAGTTGTGGGACATCACCTCGCTCAATGCAACATGAAAACTATAGAGCACGGAGATTCCTTTCATGATGACATTTTTAAAGGGACCAGAAGCTATGAGGAGGTATTAGATATGATCCAGATACTATCCCCAGACCTGTAGGATAGCTTCCTTTCTTTCCAAAAGCACAGACAAAGTGGTTTACCTAAGATACTACATGGAGAGATGGTAACCTCTCCTCTAGAATAGGAAATCATACCTCCAGGTTTCAAGCTGAAGCCTTCTAACGATAAGACTGCAAAAGAAAATCCAAATAAGACTGAAGTGTCTTCACAAAAATAAAAAGCTTCACAAACATAACACCCAAGGTCAAAAACAGATTCTATGCTCGAGACACCTCCAAAGTCGAGTCAAACGATTCCTCCCTTATCATCAACTATTCCTGTTGATATTCCTAAAACAGTAGGAGAAACCCAATCTATAGATTTAGGCATCCCTATTACATCAATGACTCCTCTACAGTCAACATTTGGAACTCCTCATCTGGAAGTTATGTATGTAAGTGACCTTACTCCCATCTCTATAGAAAATATACCTTCATCTAACTACTTTTTCAGTAGGAAGAGGAAAGTTGTAGTGAAACAAGAAATGCATTTGAAAGAAGGCACAATGGTAAAGAAACATAGAGTGCTCGTAGATGGATAGAACCTAGAAGAGGAAGATTTCACCACAGAGGTAGCAAGTTCTATGGGAGCTTTGGAAACAACTAACCTATTTTCATTTGACAATCTGAAAACAAAGTTAAAGTATAAGAATCAGATGATAGCCCAGTTGTAGAGTCAAATAAGGAACTTAGAGAGTACTATTAGAGAGGATATAAACAAAGGGCTGGAAAAAGATAGAGCTGTTGACATACAGGATATCCAACTGCTCAAATCTATCTTGGATGAGATGTATAAGAAGATGCAAGCTAGTCAGGGGCAGGTCATCCAATAGGAAGAACTAGCGAGGCAGTTGCAGGATAGGTTGAATTCTATTCAAAATCAGGTGATAGATTTAAAAGTTTTTCAAACCCAGGCACTGGAGGTGCATATGAAGATAGAATCAGAGCAACAAAGATTGATTTCTAAAGTAGAGGTTATTGAGAGCTATTTTCAAGAAGTAATTCAATCTTTCGATAACATTGTTTTCAAAGAAAAAGAGGCTAAAGCAGCCTGGGCTACTTTTAAAAAGGTAGTTGTACTTTCGGCAAAATAAGAGATATCAGAAACTCCAAGGTTGTCTGTCGCAGAGCAGATCAGGGGTGATATCATGCTTAAAGTATGGGAGGCCAAAATAGTTGAAAGAAAGAAAATGGCCAATGAAGTCAAGGATGATTTCGAAGAAACCTTCGATTTGCTAGACAAAGGATCATTGGGCATTGGAAAAGATGATTATTCTGGGCTATTAGGACAGATCAATATTGTAAAACATCAACTGAAACTCAAAGAGAACTTGAATGAAATTCAGATTGAAATTTCGTAATTAAAAGAGATTGATGTTACCCAAATAGACAGGTGGTTGGTGAAGCCAAATTTAAAATTGCAATCATCTAAGTTTGTTGATAAATGGATTGAAGATCGATTGCTGAAAATTCAGAGGAAGTTTTATCTATTCAAGGCAAAGGATATACCAGAGCCTCCTAGATTTTTAGTGCATTTTCTAGAAAAATGTATTGAATGTCTCGGACCAAAAGAAGGAGATACTTCAAAGAAGCAATGAAGTATCATATTGTAGGCTCATATTATCAAGATGATAGAGAAATAAACGATAACTATGCAAATGGTTCAAGTTTGCATTTTTGTAACTGTTAGCCCCTAGGAGTTAGGAAATCACCAACCATCAAGAATTGGTGACTTTGTATAAACATAATTTCATAAGACTGAGAAAAGGAGTTTTTGCGGTCGATTGTACTAGAGAATTTTTCTTCATTTACAGTGATTAATGATAATACAAAACGAAGATTCTAGATTCTGTCGACCCTGAGTTATGTGTTCCTTTTTACTTTCATCTTCAACATCTTTCCCTTATATATCTTTGATGAATGTTTAACTGCAATTTAGTACAACATCTATTGTGGTTAAGAGTTATTTGGCTATCTAATTGTTTACGGTTTTTTCTCTGTGCTTGCTATTAGAAGGCTCAAGACTTGTAGATTATTCAGATTACTATATTTTTATGCTTCATCATAGATCTCTTGTCTTTCTTCTTCTCCTATTGAAAAGTGTGATTCCTCCATGATTGATGCCTCACATTGTTTAAACATCTTTATGTTCTTCTCCCATCATTTTCATGATTTTTTATTTTGACTCAAGAACGGGAAACGACCTCTGAAACTGTTATATTATTAATTTAAGTTTGGGAACTTTTCTCTTATAATCCGAAACAGAAATAGCAAACATTGAAAACAAAGTAATATATTTTTTAATCTTCATCCCTCATGACTGTACCTATTACAAGACAACCCAATATAGAACCTGGCCTTTGAGATTAGACTAGCATTGATTTAAACTTATTTAACACTATCTTACAGAAATCAAACACCCGGGTTGAATTAGAATGTTCATGGGTAGCAATTGAACGAGATATAAGCATCCAAGAACACTAGGAAGCTAGACAGAGACAGTTAAGAAATAAGCCATAAATTTTCCCTCAATAACTGACACTTTTTATATCTTAACTCTCTCTACATTTTTCGGATGCCTAGACTTTATACTTTAAAGACTTAAGTATAAACTCTGGAACAACATCTTTTTGGCTCCGTTGTCGGGGAACGAAGAAATGAAACTATTTTCCCTGGGAGGAATGACATTGATAATTTCTTTCTTTGGTAGTGAACAAAGATTGAAAACTTTACAAGGCTACTTTCATCTTTCACTTGGCGACTCCATGATTAATAAACTGGATTTTAACAAAAAGAATACCAGGAAGAATCTAGATGATAAACAGACTTTGCCTATATCCAAACCAGAAAAAAAATTGAAATCAAGAAGATACCTTAAACAGACTGCTTCATCGACAAATAACATTTATCAACCTAAATTCACACAGTCAAACACTAAGGATCTACCTGAAAATTCAAATACTCCACTCCTTTGCAGAAAACTATCCACCGATAGATTTGTAACCCTAGAGCCTGGACTAGTCTTACCCGAATTTAAAACTGAGACTTTATCAATTATTTCCTTCACCAATAGAGGTAAAAGATCTGTCTCACTTCCTGAAGTTCGATTTCCCATATCTCATAACTCCGACAAATATCATGTATACCTTGACTCGACTCCTATTGATTCTCTTGTATATTCACCCTGTGAGTCCGAAGAAACCAGCCCATGATTTCCAAGTACTTCTTTTTCAAGTTTCCTATCCCTTGACGACCATTTCCCTGAAACCATCTTTCCCTATTCAGCCCCAACCAAAGGGTTACCACACCCCTTTAAAACTCTCCCTTATAATCTCCAAGTTTCACCCTCTAAATTATTAATGGCTGCAGCCGGAGGAAGTGGGGCTGGGGGTGGAGACATAGGCGGTGCTGGGGGAGGAGGAGCAAATGGTCAAGTACCACTCCCTTGAATCTTTTCCAAAGTGGCTGCTAGGTATGCTCCTTTGGTCCTCCCAGTTCCTCTCCACGATCTACCTGAAAATTACATGAAAAATCTATTGAAATTCACAGGAGAAGGTGATTTAAACGCAACCAAACACATCAATTTCTTTGATCAATTTGTGGACATCCTTGGTATTGAACATGAGTATGTTTATTTGAGACTCTTGGTTCATAATTTTTAAGGACAAGTGAGAACCTAGTTCTGAGGTCTAGCAACAGGATCAATACAGTCATACGATGAACTGGAAAATACTTTTATCAGACAATGGGGAGAAAGGAAATACCATCTCTACTATCTAACCAAATTTGGGGCTCTGATAAAGAAAAACTCTGAATCAGTTCTCGAGTTTACCCAAAGGTTTAATAAGTTGAATAATAAAATTCCAGATGAGGCCAAACCTTTCCAACCCACAGCGGAAGTAACTTTTGCTGGGGCTTTTGACCCTGATTTTGCCCTGTTGTTGAGGGAGAGAAGATCAGTAGACCTCACTAAAATGCAAGATGATGCCTTAGAAATTGAATCAAATATGATGGCATCAGGAAAGATAAAAACCAAATTTGAAATGGGAAACAAAGAAACCATAAGGTACAGATAATAAGGAGGACCCTCAGGATCTGGAAGGTCTTCGGAAGACCAGATGGATGACATAGCGAGAATAATTAAAGAATTGCCGAATAAGATTTAAAGAATGGAATTAGACCAATCAAAGAACGAACATTTCCCTAGAAATGATTTCAGAAGGAATCCTAACCCTCAAACTCAACAAAGACAAATTAAGAATGAGGATAAAAAAATCCAAGCCCCCTTTAAAAGTGAAAAATTTATAGGAGGAGAAGACATTCAAGAGTTTGAGGACTTAGAAGAAGACATAAATAATCTTGGTGATGATTGTCAACAACCTTATTTAACAAGACAAGATTATGAAAAATACTTAAAAACAGAGTATAGATCTGAAAATAACAAGAACAACAAGATTACAGAAGATTCAACCTATCAAGGAATCGCTAATGACATAATGGCTGAACTCCACCAGAAGTAAAATATAAGTCCTATAAACAAGCACGTCACAATCACCCTAGTGAAGAAAATCCTGCCAAGGGGGGAAACAGACAAGGTAGCTTCAAAAGCTGCTAAAAAGTAGACCATTAAAACCAAGACCACTGACTCACAGCCTACCAAGACAAAGCCAACAAAAAAACTCATCGTTAACACACAGAAAGCGAAGGTTCCTGTAGCTTAAACAAAAACCTCACAACAAAAGAAAGCTAAAAAGAAAGGGATAGAAGCCCAAACCACAGAGATTGACAAAACAACAGGAAATTTTAATCTGGAAAATGAAATCAATAAAATCAAAATTACGATACCTCTTGTCAAACTGGCAAAAAACCCAATATACAGGAAACAAATTGCTAAAATAATTAGTTTTTCAGAAAATGAAAGTCTGGTCAATGTTATAAACTTAGAATATGACAAGCCTAATATAATTTTTGGCCCACATTTCGAAGGTGCCAAAGTTACCATTTCCCCTTTCTATATCACGCTAACTATGTACAATCACCTGCTCCATAATTGCATGTTGGATTCTGGAGCCTCTCACAATGTAATGCCTAAAGCCATTATGGATAGAATTAGTCTTGAAATCACTCGACCTTATGGAGATTTGTATTCGTTTGATTCAAGAAAAGTTAAATGTATAGGCATGATTAAAGATTTAGTAGTTAATCTTGCACATATACCTGCAAAAAGTGTTCTAATGGATGTGGTTGTCGCTGATATACCCCCGAAGTATGGCATGTTGTTATCCAGGTCTTAGGGCGCCAAAATTGGAGGATCCCTCCAACTCAACATGATGTACGCCACGATACCGATATTTGGAGGACAATTCACATGCTTGTATAGATAAACCAGGTTGGCATTTACAGTAAGTGACCCACTAAACCCAAACAAATACCTTGTTTATATTGTTGATCAAGATTTAGGGAATTGTATTCTATCTATTAATGATGATATTGATGTATGTATAGAAGAAATATGTATAGAAAAGAAAAAATAAAAATAAGAAAAAATAAATAAAGATGTATATAGTTTAGGAGTTTGGAAAATGTTTTTTGACGGTGCTTCATCTTGTGAAGGAGCAGGAGCTGGAGTGTTGTTCATGACACCCAATGACGAGTTCATCATTCCTTTTTCTTATAGACTACAATGGGACATTGATTATACTAACAATGTTTGTGAATATGAGGCTCTAGTCCTAGGATTAGAAGCTGCCAGAAAATTAAAGATCAACATCTTAGAAGTCTACGGTGATGCTAAACTGATCATAAAACAAATCAATCGTCAATACCAGGCTAAGCACCCGAGGTTGAGAGCTTATAGGAACTGTGCTTGGGATCTGATTGAGAACTTCTTTTCATCAGTTAATGTTCATTACATCCCTAGGACTGAAAATCAATGAGCAGATTCGCTGGCTAAAGTAGTCTCGACCTTCACGCCCCCAACGGTTTTCAAACTTAAATATCATATAGAGATGAGACATAGGCCCTCGATACCGAATAACATACAACATTGGCAGGTTTTTGAGGATTATGAACAACTCATAAATGTTTTAGAAATGGTAGATGAGTTTACCGAAACACATGTCGATCAGGAAAACCAAAATGATCCTGCTTGGATCATGCAGGAAGGAGAAGATCCCCAAGAGTTTCAAGACAAGATTGCTAATCATCGTATGTTTATTTTGAAAAATAATCATATCCCCAAAGGCCCGATCCCCTTAGAAAGGTTATTTAATCACGATGACATCCCTGTGAAATCCACTTTACAGCCTCAGCCAGAAGAGGTTGAAGATTGCGATATAGGTACTAACGAAGATCCTAGATTGGTTAATTTATCTAAGTATCTTTCTCCTAAAATTAAAAGTAAGTATGTTGAGTTGCTTAGACAATATAAAGATGTTTTTTCTTGGTCCTATGACAAATTGAGGACTTACGATACTTCCATTATGGAGCATACAATCCCTCTAAAACAAGGTGTCAAACCTTTTAGGAAGAAGGTCAGGAAAATAAACCCCATACTACTGCCAGTAATAGAGAAAGAAGTGAAGAAACTCTTGGACACCAAGATCATTGTCCCACTGAGATACTCTGAGTGGGTAGAAAATTTAGTCCCAGTAAGAAAGAAAAATGGTGAAATCAGACTGTGTGTAGATTTCAGAAATCTGAACCAATCATCACTTAAAGACAATTATCCATTGCCTAAGATGGATCACGTTTTAGAGAAATTAGTTGGAGCTAATAGAATGTCTATGATTGATGGATTTTCAGGCTACAATCAAATTGCAGTACATCAAGATGATAAAGAAAAGACTTCATTCACCGCCCCTTGGGGTACTTTTATGTATGACAAAATGCCTTTCAGTTTAATGAATGTAGGGGCAACTTTTCAACGAGCTATGGACATTGCTTTTGTGGGTGAAAGAGATAAGTTTGTTGTTATTTACCTTGTTGATCTAACTATTTTTTCTAAATATGATGCAGAACATCTAGTACAGCTCAGGAAAACTTTCGAGAAATGTCACAAATTTGGTTTGTCACTAAATCCCAAGAAATCTCATTTTGAAATGCAAGAAGGTAAACTCTTGGGTCATGTAGTGTCTAGGGATGGAATCAAAATCAATCGGAAAAGGATCAAGGCAATAGATACCATAAATATTCCTAGAAATGTAAAATAAATTTAGTCTTTTTTAGGAAAAATAAATTTCTTGAGAAGATTCATCCCTAACTTTGTTGAAATCGTAAAATTGATTACAGATATGCTTAAGAAGGATAGCGAGGTGAATTGGAAAAATGAAAGCAAAGCGTCATTTCAATGTATCAAGAGAGTGATAAGTGAAGCACCAGTTCTGGTGAGCCCAGATTATAAAAAGGAGTTTCTGATTTTTTCTTTTGCCTCTGAACACACTATCGCAGTTGTATTGTTACAGAAAAATGATGAGGGTTTTGAGCAGCCTATTGCATTTTTTAGTAAAAGTATCAGAGACACTAAGTTGAAATATGACATATTGGAAAAAAAATCTTATGCAATGGTGAAATCTCTCAAGGCCTTCATAACTTACGTACTGCACTCAAAGATCATTGCTTATGTGCCTACAAGTTCTATTAAGGATATATTGGTTCAGCCTGACAGTGACGGAAGGAGAGGTAGATGGTTAGCCAAAATCCAGGAATTCGACCTAGAAGTTAAACCAACTAAGCTTATTACAGGTCAGGTTTTGGCTAAATTGATGGTTGAATCAAATTTGAAAGCACTCGGGATAAACCATTTGCAAGAAAACAAAGGAATTTTTGAGATAGATGAACTCGATGTTGTTGCATCCACAACCAAAATTCTACCCAAATTCTCTTTTTCAATGTGGTACCACGATATTGTTTCTTATTTACAAACCCTTCATTGCCCTAGCGAATTAACCCCATCTAAGGCTAGTACATTGAAATTGCATGTTGTAAAATATTGTATTATAGATGGTAAGTTGTATTGGAAAGACCCCTTGGGTTTCCTACTGAGATGCTTATTAGAAACTGAATAAAAAAAGGTATAGATGAATTCCACGAGGGAGTGTGTGGAGGACACCATTCTTGGCGAGCAACGGCTTATAAAATCCTAAGAGTCGGGTATTACTGGCCCAAATTATTCATGGATGTGAACACTAAAGTCTGAACTTGTAATCCTTGTCAGTTGTTTATAGGCAAGCAGAAAATCCCATCTTTACCTTTAGTTCCAGTTAAAACTGAAGCTCCATTTCAGAAATAGGGTCTTGATTTTATTGGATAAATTCATCCACACTCGAGTGCTCAACACAAATGGATTCTAACTTCTACAGATTGTTTCACCAAATGGGTGGAAGCTATTCCTACTTGAAATGCAACTGAATCAGTAGTGATCAGTTTTTTGGAGGATAATATTATATCAAGATTTGGCTGTCCTCGAAAAATAGTGACTGATAATGATCAGGCCTTCAAGTCCATGGCCATGATAATCTTTTTCCAAAAACATAATATTTTTCTAGGACACTCCACGGCTTACTATCCACAGGGTAATGGTCTAGCTGAGTCATCTAACAAAAGTCAAATTACGATAATTAAGAAGGTTCTGACTGAAAATAAAAAAGCATGGCATGTGCATTTAAAATATGCTTTATGGGCTAACAGGATAGGTACCAAAAGGTCAATTGAGATGTCTCCATTTCAGATGGTATATGGTACTGATGTCATTTTACCAATAAATCTAGCATTGCCAATAATGAAACTCTGGCAAGACTCAAATGAAGAACCAAATGACATTACCAAGAGGATAAACTAGTTGATTGAAGTTCAGCAAAATAGGGCCGAAGTAGATGAAAAATTACAAAGATATCAAGATAATATGAAAGCTTTATTTGACCAAAAAGATAGAGACAGAGAATTGCTCCCTGGTGATTTGGTCCTAAAATGGGAAGCTAGGAAAGAAGATGCCAGTAAACATGGCAAGTTTGATCAAATCTGGAGTGGCTTGTACAAGATATCAGCCTCTTAGGGAAAAAATGATTTTTTATTAGAAAATCTCGATGGAAAGATTCTTATCACCCCTGTCAATGAGCAGTACCTTAAGCACTTCATGCAGTAATATTTTTCTGAACTCTCATTGTACATACTGGTTTGTTTTTGCATCTTGTTTGTTTTTATATTTCATTAGGTTTTTTGAAACGAAAAATAATATATCTA
>JASDQU011100713.1:0-19829 GCA_032191745.1 Picea mariana | reverse complement strand
GGGGTGTAATATCGTGGAAAGGCCCGAAGGTCAAAGCTACATGGTAGGTGTTGATGATTGAAAGCATCAACGTAATTTCACCCACAAAGTGTTGCTAAAGCCTATTATTATATAAGACTAAATAATGTTAGTATGTGGGACCACCTTGAACTTTTGAAAATCAGGTTGATCATTTTCAATGTTATGATGATGTGCTACGAAGTTTTACTTGGTTATTGAAAATACGGTTGTCATTGATATCAGTTAAGCTTTGAGATGTCGTTCCTTCATGATACTACAACCTGCTACTCATTTATGATATTTGTTCTTCTTGCACCTGTACAACAAAAATATTAGTAAAAATTGCAGAAGGGCATTTTGAGGAAAAGTAAAAACTGTATCTAAGAAAAAGAGGGGAAAAAAACCTAGCTCTACGATACTATATAAATGAAATACTTGTTGATAGTGGTTAAGTCCTAACTAACAAGAAAATGGCATTTTTTTTTTAAATGTTAATTTTGACATGCATATCGTGGAAGTTGCGGTGGCACATTCTTGGCAAGTGATAATACATGTGTTATCCATTGATTGATGCAATCGGTAGCCGATATGCATATGTTATAAACCTTGGTGGCTTATGGAAGTAATGGCTTTGTAATTTTTTATGGTGGTTGTGCTATTGGTGATGATTCTGTTGTATAGTGGTCAAGTCATTCTTTTGAATTATAGCATGGATGGCGCATGTGGCAAGGTAACGACACAAATGGTTGAGTGTGGAACTTGGATTATGCTATGGTTTAATGAGTTTATATTCTCGATGCATCGATTGATTAATGGTGTTAATGAAGGCTCGTTGGCATGTACTATGGAGTAAATGTGATATGGGTGGAGGCGACGTGCATTTACGACATGTCTCCTTTACCCTTTCCATTGGCCGCCACCCTCATCGGACTATTGTTTGATCTGGTTGTTATGCTCATGCTCTGGATTTTCAGCAGGGTGAAACCGCTCAGTTGCTTCTCATCTTAAGGTTTTCAATTGACAGGTATGTCTCTTTTGGCCATTCTTGACTTTACTCCGGTTATGAAATGTTTTTGGCTTAGTTGTATAGGTTTTTGTTGTCATGAGTGTTGCAACTGTGTGGTTTTCTCTTTGAATGGAAAATCAATGGATCTGCGTAAAATTGTTGTGAGTTTATCAGAGTTGGTGGTCTTCCTGGGTGATAGTTTTGTTACCACTGCGTTTTGTCAAGGGTTTTTCTTTAAAAGGCTGACTGGATGATTGTCTTCCCAGTTCCTGGGTTTAATTAGAACCTTGTTAAACTCTGTCAAGGAAATGCCTCATATTCACAAGCATCATGGTCCTCCTTGAGTGCTTGCCTTTAGCCCCGAAGTTCCACCATAGTCGATGCCCCCTCCCTCCTGTGATGGCTATTGTGCAAACCCTTAAACCCTCCAAACTGGAGCTGCATAAGAAGTATGTCGAGCATGCTAAGATTATTATGGCTTGTTACTTCGAATCCAGGCTCACCCGTTATTCGTATAGCAGTCGCATTAGTATGGCTTTTCGCCAATACCTTTGTGTAAATGGCGTGAGCCCCACATTGACAATTGCACTTCTAAAAGGTTCACAGGCACAGCCTGTTGTCAAAAACCATCTTTTTTTTGTTATGAAAGGGCCTCTGTCGTTTTGTTTTGATTTGTGAGTATACATCATTATCACGCTTGTTTGGTCGACTTTTTTCCCTTACCACAGTGTCAAATTGTTGGTTATTATACAGTGGTTAGAGTCATGCTTATGATGTTTGGATAATGCTTGGCATTGGTCACAGGGGTTTGGTGTTGTTCACAAATGTCGAGTCCTGTAGATTATTTTGTTTTAGAATTAGAAGATTGGATTGTATATTTCCATTGCATCTTTTGTCGTTGGGAGAATACACTTGAATGTATGTGGCCTGGTCACTCACAGGTGACTTAACAAATAGCTTAGAATGAGGTTTTTGAGTTATATCATGGTCATATGTTGCTGTGTAGTTATGGGAATTATTACACTGTGAAATTCTCTCAGTTGTGCATCATGTATAATATGGATGGCTTATTTTGTATGCCCAGTAATACCCCCTGAATTCTAAGTGCATTGTCTTTTTGCAAGTTGATCACTATAGATGACAGTTGTGTGGAATGTTTGGCTCTATTTTAAGTCGCACTGAGATACTTGTTTTATAGTGGCATGGTTACATGGTTTCAGAAATTTTCTCCTGCATAGCCTATGTTTAAATGATGACTGTTGGTTATAGTCAATTGCCTTTCAGGAGTGGCATGTGAGGTCTTGATTATTTTGATCTTTCTACTGCATATATATGTATGGAAATGAATATCATTATAGATCTTGATTGGCCCTATTAATAGAAGTAGAGGATTCATTATTATTTTTTGAAAACACTACTTTCAAATATAGACGTGGATTGGGGAAATGTATGGCAATGGTGGATGTTATTGGTTACATATTGAGTGTTGTTGTTGACTATTATAACATACATAATGTACGAATAGAAGGAACATAACCTCTTACAAATTGTTTGAAGTACTTCTTTTTTGTAATGACACTGTGTTGGATATTAATGTACAGTGAAATTAAATAAAAACACATGAATTATTACTTAGTCATTTGATTGTTGGTCGATGCATATTTGTTTACTGCAAAATATGTTATGGATTGCTTGATTAATCTCATGAACAATAAATTTTTGTTTTCCCCCTCATTATCTCATTTTCCGCTAATTATAAACCCCTCAAATATCCCATATTCATTTTGTTCACCCCCTATTCTGATATTGATCATAGCTAAGGAAAATTTTGTGTTAGATTGGATAGAAGTGGTAGAATTCTGTGTGGATTGCAGTGATGTTTATTGGTTTTCTTACAATTGATTGTTGTTATCATTGAGCAGTGACCATATCTCTCCCCTTTCATTATATCATATTTTCTCTAATTACAAACCCCTCATGTATCCCTAAACATTTTTTCCACTCCCTTGCTCATTGATTAACAATAGAACAATTTGTATGGATTGGATTGCATGAGCCTAATACATTTTGAGCCAAATCTATTTCGTGTTTTTAAGGAGTTGTCATGCATGGTTATTTAAAAGACTATTTGTTAATTGTTAACATATGCAAGATGAGTTTTTTCAGTCAGGGAAGACATGGTCGAGGAAACAGAGGTAGAGGTAACTGGAACCGAGGCCCAAGGAGGTCTAGGTTCTCAATACATTTTGATGTTGATTTTGAAGAGCTTGGCCAATTGTTCCATGTTGGATTCTATAATTGGATTGGATAGGGAATAGTCCAACCGAGGCTTGAAAGGCCTCCCTTCCAAGCCCCTCAATCCCCTGGTATACCTGTGCCTCCTCATGTCTCTTTACAGCCTCAAGTCTCAGAAAATGATCAGTGGCAGGAGATTGTTCACTCGGAAGTCTCCCAATACTGTGGCTGGCCAAAGTTAACCTTCCTACTCCCCCACCTTTGAACCCCATTTCCCAAGTTGCCCCTAACCACTCACCAGTGCAATCCTCCCATGCCAGCAAGATATTGAAGACTGAAGCCCACCATGGATTTGATAAAGGAAAATTTGTTGCTGCCCCTTCCTCACCCTCTGATGACTCTAACAAATCCGTGTTTTCAGGGATGCATTTGAGGGATGATTGTTCCCACGTGATTAGTGAGATAAAGCCTAAAGGCTCTGCCCAGCTCAAGGCAATTTCAAGGAAATGGAGGGGACAACAGCGACCAAGGAAGGGTTGCTTCACAGACTGGAAAATATGGTTTTTAAATTTTATGTTATTTATTGTTTTATGACAGTGGACTCCATGGATTTTGGACAACATGTTTTATTTTGGATATATGAGTATTAGTTTGAAATATTTTCAAGTTTATGAGCTAAAATTGTCAAAGGAAAATATGTTTTGAAGGGAGGCACAAGGGATGTGTTTGCTTAACAAATGGATTATGTTATGATGTGATGATTGTTATCACTAAAGGAGTCACAAGGGGGTCCCACCTATTAGTTATTATTTAATTATGACCTTATTATGATTATTACTTTACCCCCCCTCCTTAACGAAAGTTAGTTAAAGCCTTATGTTAACTTAATTAATAAGTTAGTTCAACTACTCTAACCAATTCTAAATTGTTAAAAGATGAACTAAGGGGATGAACAAGAGGAGGATAGAAGCACAAAGCATGTTAAGGTTTGATCTTTGAGTTTATGTTTAGATAGTTTAGTTTTCATTCATTCATATATTCATCACAGTATAATTCTCTTTTGTGATAGCAGGGTCTTATTGTAGACAACAATATTCAGGGCTAAATCAAATCATTCAGACACTTGTTCTTCAGAGGAGTTGATCTATCTTTGAAAGTTTGTGTAAGCTTGTCTGTGTATAAATTAATTTTCATGACTGATAAAGGCTATTGTGCAGAGTCGAGTGGGAAGCAATCTGTGGCAAGTTTATCCAACTTTTAGAGTTCAGTTTTGGTTTTCTATCAGAGGTCCTTTTGTATGTTCCATCAGGGATTTCTAAGTTTGACTTTGGTCAAAGATTTTTGTTTGAAGTTTTTTAAAGACAGTGACTCTTTGGTGAATTGGAATGAAATAAAAGATTGCTTTATGTCTCATATATCTTGAGTATCATCTTGGTGTCTTTACTTTTGTTCTTACATTTATTTTAGAAACTGATATGTTCAAAAAAATACTTAAAAAGTGAATTTTCAGCAAGCTTTTGTTGTAAAAGGCTAGCCTAAGCACTTGTAATTAATACTTGTGAGTTAGGATATACATTTGTGTTGTCTATAAACATAGGGTGATATTCCCATCAACTTTACTTTAGCTAAGTAAAGTCTGAAAATGCTTGAGAAAGATCAATTCATATATTTTTCTCAACATTTATTTGGTGACCATACTAGGGAGATCTTCGATATCTCTCCGGTTAATTTTTATACTCGATTTTCATCTATACATCTTTCTTTTTATGTTTTTGACTCTTGGATTGTTTGCTATTAATGATTGTTCCTGTTGCAAGGCATCCCAATCTTGAGCCCAGTCTCCAAGACCAGAACAACATTGCTTTGAAATTGTTTCATACCATCTTAGACACTCCTAGGACCCGTGCTGAGCTTAACCGTTCTTGGGCAGCAATTGAGAGAGATATTAGTGTCCAAGAACAATTGGAAGCTAGATGTAGGCAGCCCAGAAATCAACAATAACCTTTTGTTTCTTTAGTTTTGGTCTTTCTTTCATGTGCTTAGATTCTCATGCTTCTAGAAGAAGAAGAGACTTATCACCTGAAATCAATCCTATTGTTGAAATAGGAGGAGAAACGTTGTGTTATCTACCCAACAAAGTCCTCTAAGGAGAACTTTATCTGATTCGTCTAGCTCACCTTTCTTTCCCTCCTTTATCATCCACATAATGGCGTCTAGTGGTGGATCTGGTGGCACTAGAAGTGCTCCATCTTCCCAATCTTCATTGTCATCAGTGATTGTTATTTTGTACAGCCATCATATCCCTATCCAATCTACTATAAACCCCACCAAACTCATTAAAAAGTATGGTCTTTTTCAGTTCGAAGAAGATGCCATGACCACACCATGGCATGTGTCCTCTCCTCTCAACCTAACACCTACTACTCGCCCACTTCTGAATTTTAAAGAGCATTTGCCTAAGTTTTCAGGAAATAACATTGTCAGTACCACTGAACACCTAGTGGCATTTTCGTCAATTCAGCATGCGCTTGTTCGTTAATTCCTTGGGAGGAAATGCTGCTGCCGACTTTTTTGACCTTCCTCCTAAGATTCTGTCTACTTGGGAGGAGATAATTTATTGGTTCTGATCCACTTATGGGAAATCCAAAAGCCCTGCTGAGAAGTTAAGGGAGTATAATAACGTCACTTACAAAGATGGTGAGACCATTAGGGCTTTCAATTTTTGATTCACCAAGTTGTATAATCAAATCCCCAAACTTATCCGCCCTCAGAACCAAGCCACTTGCATGCATTACTACAATGCATTGCCTTCTCCTTACCGTCACAGGCTTGAAGAAAAGGCCATTGATAATCTCAGTTCCGCTTTGCACACTTGCTCAAAGTATGAGGAACAACTTGAACGAACGAGTCTACCCCAAGGAGAATCAGTTAGATAGACAGATATGTCCGCTCTCTTACAGCTGGTACAAGATATGAACAACCATATGATAGCTTTTGAGTGGAAAGGTATTGTCAACCCTCTCACCCTTGGAGCTTCATCCTCTTTTTCCGCTCCTTTTAGAGGTCCAGTTGAAAATAATTTCCAGCCGAATGCTATCCTGCCTCGGAGTTGGTGTAAATTTTTTGAGGAACACCACGAAGAAACCACATGTGTGGTAAGGAAGAGTGTCAGAGACAAGATCTTTGGTAAAAGACTAGAAGTCATTATCGTTGTCCTAGATTTTGTTGAGCTAGAAGATGTCATGGTCATCAACACTAGAAACAAAGCCTATGCCCCAAAAGGCAAATTTGACCCTCCTCGTAGTTCTTCTAGCCCGAGTTCATCCTCAACCGCTTCTGCACCCTGGGCTCCTAAAATTCCTGAGAGTCAAAAAATCACTACCTCTTCCAAATACAATTATCCTGAATCAATTGGCCAACATTAGCACAGATGCAACCCTCTTAGACATGGTTGTTTTCCCTGAACAACAGATGCATCTGAAACAATTCATGGAAGGAAAATCTTTCATTGTAGCCAATCTTTCCGAAGAGGTAGATGAAGAGGATTCTTCTGTAAATAAAGTAGGTGTACATAATTTTAGATACCTTGTAAAAAAAAAAACCTTTTTTATTTCTGTAAAGATCATGGATAAAATCCCCCATTGTTGCCTCATTGATGGCGGTTCGGGCCCAAGTGTGATGTCAAAGATTATTATGGAAGAACTAGGATTGTCTTGTACAAACAAAAACACCAAGCATTCTCTCCTATAATAGTCTACAACAAACAACCATAGGCGAGATTAAGGATGTAACCTTGGTTTTATGCGCTCATCCTGAGATAAGGACAACCCTCAACATTTAGGTGATCGATATGCCTGTAAGAAATTACTCAATTATCTTGGGGAGACATTGGCAAGCCCTAACAGGTGGATACCTCTCGCTCGACGAGACACATTTATCCGTTCCTTGGAATGGAAAGAATATCATAGTCCTTAGAGAAGGAATACTTTCACCCTACATAGAGAGTGTTCTGCAATATAGTGTAAACTATATCGAAGAAGACCTAGGAGTGTATTCCATATTCGCTGAAGAGGATAATATTCCTCTGGAGGGAATTGATTTAGAGGATGAATTGTGGCATATGCACTTCGATGGTTCACACTCAAATGAGGATAACGGGGCTGGTATTATCTTGGTTTCCCCTGTAGGAAATATTCATAATCTATCATACAGGTTGGAGTTTGTTTTCTCAAACAATGTCGCTGAATTTGAAGCTTTGTTGTTAGGCATTGAGAACACCATTAATCTTGGTTGTGGTCACCTTTCGGTTTTCGGAAATTCTGAGCTTGTTGTGAACCTGATACGTAAGACATGCTTTCCTAGCAACCAGTTGATGGAACAATATTCCCAAACTGTTTGGTCACTTGTATCGAATCTCCTATCTTTTAACATCACTCATGTTAGGAAGGCGTTGAATTCTATAGTTGATCGATTAGTTGTCTTCGCAACCTCTCCTGCTTAGCAGCTCTTGCCTCACTGGCCTAATTATGCTTTCCAATCTCTACAATGTTCATACATTTCTAAAAACAAAGAATCATGGAAGGCCATCCCTAACAATGAAAGCAGTTATGTTGTCACTCAAAATGAACCCCTCAAGCCTAAGGAGACTATATCTATAGAAAATAATGAATTTCCTAAAGGCTTGACTCATCTCGAGAGTTCATTTTCCTTCAATGTTGTAGGCAACAAAGATAAACAGGAAGAGGAGGAGCTACAACTAAAGGTGGTTGAAGCCATCTCCACAAACATTAGGACACCTAGATCTTCATTGAATGTTAAAATAAATGTCCAGGGTTATGATAAGGAAAGATTAAAGTATGTTGAATTACTCGGTAGATTTCAAGAGGTATTTTCTTTGTTTGATATGGATCTTCGTGGTTTTGATCCAAGTCTTGTTCAACATACTATGAAACCAACTAGGCAAAACAAAGACTTGTTAACTCTACACTGAAAGATACTTTTCGTAGGGAGTCGCGGAATTGCTCAAGGACTGAGATGTTATTTTTAGCCAACCCTAAATGGGTTTCCAAATGGGAACCCCCTTCGAAGACCATTGATAATATTAGACCCTGCATTAGTCTTCGAACTTTCAGGCAAGCAATTATGAGAAATCCTTTCCCCCCTCTTAGCATAAAATTGTTTCTGCAATAGAATGTAGAGTTACACTTAGATCCTTTACCTGACTATTTGTTTGGTTACGATAAAATCAAGGTAGAAGGGGAAAATATCTACAAAACCACTTTCACTACTAATCATTATACTATGTCTTACAATTGCCTGCCCTCTGGCTTATTTGATACAAGTATTGCCTTGAGAAGGCCTATACACACAACTTTCGATAAATTGGTTAGTCTCCATGCTTATCTTGATTATTTTATCGTATCCGTCAAAGGGATGATAGCTACATTAGGATTTCAAGTGTTAGGCCATTTCTGGATTACTTTTTTCTTGGACATTAACTCAAAAATTTTAAAGGAATTACAGAGACAATGGTTTTCCCACACCATTAGCAGTCCTTGTTTGAAATATTGCAAGGGGGCAGCATGAAGATCTTTTTCTAACGGTATTCTTCTGTATACTAGTAGTTTAGCTCTTCTTCCTAATTTTGTGCTTCTTTTCTGCTTTACAACACTTTGATTTCTACTTTATGATTTGAATTTTATTTTCTGCTTTCTGAATGGTTCTATCTTTATTGTTGTTGTTTTGATTTCTTCATTATTATTTCTATTGGATTTTTGGTCTTTATCATCTTTTAGAGTGCTTGAATTAGGATGTTGGATCATGTTTTCCACAATGACACTTCTGCAATCATTGTTAGTCTATAACAATCAAGCTTACATAGTTGTTATGATGTTGTCTCTAAAGGACCCTTGGAAATTTCTATATTTTTTTTTCACTGTTGTCATATAAAGAGTTGGTTGTTTCCTGCTTCTTCTTTCCATTTCTTCATCCATCGAGATCTTAAGAGAAAATATCTAAGTTCCCCATTTCAAGTTGAGAGCATTCTGTAGTCAAATGATTATGCATACAGTGGTAAAACCCCTCATACTTAACACTTTTCATGAGTTATTCTCAAATTCTCGATCATCTTTCCATTAAATCCACTCACTTCCCCTTGTTGCATAATCATTCAAGTTATGTATTCTTTAGATTACTATTATTGATTTGTGAAACCATGAGTTCTGAGTTCCAATCTGTTGAAAACAAATTTCCCTGTGGAGTCGTCAGTTTGTTGATGATTGAAAACGTCAATGTAATTTTGCTCGCAAAGTGTTGCTAAAGCATATTATTATATAAGACTAAATAATGCTAGTAGGTGGGACCCCCTTGAATTTTTGAAAATCGGGTCTGATCATTTTCAATGTTATGATGTTGTGCTACAAAGTTTTACTTGGTTGTTGAAAATATGGTTGTCATTGATATCAATTAAGCTTTGAGATGTCGTTCCTTCATGATACTACAACCTGCTATTCATTTATGACATTTGTTCTTCTTGCACCTATACAACAAAATTATTAGTAAAAATTGCAGAAGGACATTTTGAGGAAAAGTAAAAACTCTATCTAAGAAAAAAAAGGGGAAAAAAACCTAGCTCTGTGATACTATATAAATGAAATACTTGTTGATAGTGGTTAAGTCCTAACTGACAAGAAAATGGCATTTAAAAAAAAAAAATGTTTATTTTGACATGCATATTGTGGAAGTTTTGGTGGTGAATTCTTGGCAAGTGATAATACATGGGTTATGCGTTGATTGATGCAATCGGTAGCCGATATGCATATGTTATAAACCTTGGTGGATTATGGAAGTAATGGCTTTGCAATTTTTTATGGTGGTTGTGCTATTGGTGATGATTTTGTTGTATAGTGGTCAAGCGATTCATTTGAATTATAGCATGGGTGGCACATGTGGCAAGGTAATGACACAAATGGTTGAGTGTAGAACTTGGATTATGCTATGGTTTAATGAGTTGATATTCTCGATGCATTGGTTGATTAATCGTGTTAATGATGGCTTGTTGGCATGTACTATGGAGTAAATGCGATATGGGTGGAGGTGACATGCATTTACTGCACATCACATTTACTCTTCCCGTTGGATGCCACCATCATCAGACTATTGTTTGATCTGGATGTTGTTCTCATGCTCTGGATTTTCAGCAGGGTGAAACTGCTCAGCTTCTTCTCGTCTTAAGGTTTTCGATTGACAGGTATGTCTCTTTTGGCCATTCTTGACTTCACTCTGGTTATGAAATGTTTTTGGCTCAGTTGTATGGATTTGTGTTGTCCTGAGTGTTGCAACTATGTGGTTTCATATTTGAATGGAAAATTGATGGTTCTACATAAAATTGTTGCGAGTTTATCAAAGTTGGTGGTCTTCTTGGGTGATAGTTTTGTTACCACTACATTTTGTCAAGGGTTTTTCTTTAAAAGGTTGACTGGATGATTGTCTTCATGGTTCCTGGGTTTAATTAGAACCATGTTCAACTCTGTCAAGGAAATGCCTCTTGTTCATGAGCATCGTGGTCCTCCTTGAGCGCGTGCCTTTAGCCCCGAAGTTCCACCATAGTCAGTGCCCCCTCCCTCCTACGATGACTATTGTGCAAACCCTTAAACCCTCCAGACTGGAGCTGCATAAGAAGTTTGTCAAGCATGCTAAGATTATTGTGGCATGTTACTTCGAATGTGGGCTCACCCATTATTCGTATAGCAGTCATGTTATTATGGATTTTGGCCAATACCTTTGTGGAAATGGCGTGAGCCCCACATTGACAATTGCACTTCTAAAAGGTTCACAGGCGCAACCTGTTGTCAAAAATAAGTTTTTTTTTGTTATGAAAGGGCCTCTGTCGTTTCGTTTTGGTTCGTGAGTATACATCGTTATCACACTTGTTTGGTTAAATGTTTTCCCTTACCACAGTGTCGAATTGTTGGTTATTTTACATCTGTTAGAGTGGTTCTTATGATGTTTGGATAATGGCTGGAATTGGTCACAGGGGTTTAGTGTTGTTCACACATGTCGCGTCCTGTAGATGATTTTTTTTTAGAATTAGAAGATTGGATTGGATATTTCCATTGCATCTTTTGTCATTGGGAGAATACACTTGAATGTGCACCGCCTAGCCACTCACAGGTGACTTAACAAATAGCTCAGAATAAGGTTTTTGAGTTATATCGTGGTCATATATTGTTGTGTGGTTATGGGAATTATTACACTGTGAAATTGTCTCAGTTGTGCACTGCATATAATATGGCTAGCTTCTTTTATATGCTCAGTAATACCCCCTGAATTCTAAGTGCATTTCCTTTTTTCAAGTTGATCACTGTAGATGACAGCTGTGTGGAATGTTTGGCTCAGTTTTAAGTCGTACTGAGATACTTGTTTTACATGGTTTCGAAAATTTGCTCCTGCATAGCCTGTGTCTAAATGATTATTGTTGGTTACAGTCAATTCCCTTTCAGGCGTGGCATGTGAGGTCTTGATTATTTTGATCTTTCTACTGCATATATATGTATGGAAACAAATATCATTACAGATCTTGATTGGCCCTATTAACAAAAGTAGAGGATTCATTATTATTTTTTGGAAACACTACTTTCAAATATAGACGTGGATTGGGGAAATGTATGGCAATGGTGGATGTTATTGGTTACATATTGAGTGTTGTTGTTGACGAATAAAAGGAACAATAACTCTTACAAATTGTGTGAAGTACTTCTGTTTTGTAACGACACTGTGTTGGATATTAATGGACAGTGAAATTAAACAAATACATGAGAATTATTACTCAGTCATTTGATTGTTGGTCGATGCATATTTTTTTACTGCAAAATATGTTATGGATTGCTTGATTAATCTCATGAACAATAAACATTTGTTTTCCCCCTCATTATCTCATTTTTTGCTAATTATAAACCCCTCACATATCCCATATTCACTACCCCTTGTTCTAATATTGATCACAACTAAGGAAAATTATGTGTTAGATTGGATAGAAGTGGCAGAATTCTGTGTGGATTGTAGTGAGGTTTATTGGTTTGTTTACAATTGATTTTTGTTATCATTGAGCAGTGACCATATCTCTCCCATTTCATTATATCATATTTTCGCTAATTACAAACCCCTCATGGATCCCTGAACATTTTTCCACTCCCTTGCTCATTGATTAACATTAGAATAATTTGTATGGATTGGATTGCATGAGCCTGATACATTCTGAGCCAAATGTATTTCATATTTTTAAGGAGTTGTCATGCATGGTTATTTAAAAGACTATTTGCTAATTGTTAACATATGCAGGATGAGTTTCTTTAGTCGGGGAAGCCATGGTCAAGGAAACAGAGGTAGAGGTAACTGGAACCGAGGCCCGATGAGGCTTAGGTTCTCAATACATTTTGATGTTGATTCTGAAGAGCTTGGCCAATTGTTTCATGTTGGGTTCTTTAATTGTATTGGACAGGGAATAGTCCAACCGAGGCCTAAAAGGCATCCCTTCCAAGCCCCTCAAGCCCTTGGTATACCTGTGCCTCCTCATGTCTCTTTACAATCTCAAGTCCCGGAAAATGATGGGTGGCAGGAGATTGTTCACCCGGCATTATCCCAACACCGTGGCTGGCCAAAATTAACCTTGCCTGCTCCCCCACCTTTGAACCCCATTTCCCAATCTTCCCCTAACCACTCACCAGTGCAATCCTCCCATGCCAGCAAGAGATTGAAGACTAAATCCCAACATGCATTTGATAAAGGAAAAGTTGTTGTTGCCCCTTCCTCACCCTCCGATGACTCTGAAAAATTCGTGTCTTCACGGATGCATTTGAGGGATGATTGTTCCCACATGATCAGTGAGATAAAGCCTAAAGGCTCTACCTAGATCAAGGTAATTTCAGGGAAATTAGGAGGGGACAACAACAACCAAGGAAGGGTTGCTTCACAGACTGGAAAATATAGTTTTTAAATTATATGTTATTTATTGTTTTATGAGAGTGGACTCCATGGATTTTGGATAGCATGTTTTATTTTGGATATATGAGTATTAGTTTGAAATATTTTCAAGTTTATGAGCTAAAATTGTCAAGGGAAAATATGTTTTGAAGGGAGGCACAAGGGGTGTGTTTGCTTNTACTCCCCCACCTTTGAACCCCATTGCCCAAGCTTCCCCTAACCACTCACCAGTGCAATCGTCCCATGCCAGCAAGAGATTGAAGACTGAAGCCCACCATGCATTTGATAAAGGAAAAGTTGTTGCTGCCCCTTCCTCACCCTCCGATGACTCTGACAAATCCGTGTCTTCACGGATGCATTTGAGGGATGATTTTTCCCACGTGATCAGTGAGATAAAGCCTAAAGGCTCCACCCAACTCAAGGCAATTTCAAGGAAATCAGGAGGGGACAGCAGCAACCAAGGAAGGGTTGCTTCACAGACTAGAAAATATAGTTTTTAAATTATATTTTTTTTATTGTTTTATGAGAGTGGACTCCATGGATTTTGGACAACATGTTTTATTTTGGATATATGAGTATTAGTTTGAAATATTTTCAAGTTTATGAGCTAAAATTTTCAAGGGAAAATATGTTTTGAAGGGAGGCACAAGGGGTGTGTTTGCTTAACAAATGGATTATGTTATGATGTGATGATTGTTATCACTAAAGGAGTCACAAGGGGGTTCCCACCTATTAGTTATTATTTAATTATGACCCTATTATGATTATTACTTCCCCCCCCCCTCCTTAACTAAAGTTAGTTAAAGCCTTATGTTAGCTTAACTAATAAGTTAGTTCAACTACTCTAACCAATTCTAAATTGTTAAAAGTTGAACTAAGGAGAGGAACAAGAGGAGGATAGAAGCACAAAGCATGCTAAGGTTTTCTCTTTGAGTTTATGTTGAGATAGTTTAGTTTTCATTCATTCATATATTCATCACAACCTAATTCTCTTTTGTGATAGCGGGGTCTTATTGTAGATAGCAATATTCAGGGCTGAATCAAATCATTCAGACACTTGTTCTTAAGAGGTGTTGATCTATCTTTGATAGTCTATGTAGACTTGTCTGTTTATGAATTAATTTTCATGACTGATAAAGAATATTGTGCAGAGTCGAGTGGGAAACAACATGTGGCAAGTTGATCCATCTTTTAGAGTTCATTTTTGGTTTTCTATTAGAGGTCCTTTTGTATGTTCCATCAGAGATTTCTAAGTTTGACTTTGGTCCAAGATTTCTGTGTGAAGTTTTGTAAAGGCAATGACTCTTTGGTGAATTGGAATGAAATAAATGATTGATTTATGTCTCATATATCTTGAGTATCATTTTGGTTTATTTACTTCTGTTCTTACATTTATTTCAGCAACTGATATGTTCATAAAAATACATAAAAAGTGAATTTCCAGCAAGCTTTTGTTGTAAAAGACTAGCCTAAGCACTTGTAATTAATAATTGTGAGTTAGGATATACATTTTTGTTGGTTATAAACATAGGGTTATATTCCCATCTACTTTACTTTAGCCAAGTAAAGTCTAAAAATGCTTGAGTAAGATCAATTCATATCTTTTTCTCAACAACAAGCTCACGAGAGTTTGGGAGATCGAAGCTCCAAAAGAGCTGGGGTGTAGTGTCATAGAAAAGGCCTGAAAGTCGAAGCCATGTGGTGGGCTCATGGGAGTTTGGGAGATAGGAATTTTGGGAGACTGGGGTCATTATGCCATATACACCCAAAAGCGACGAACTTATCCCGTAAGAATATGCGTTAACATGGAGGGAGCTCCACCGTTGGATTTCCTGGTGAATGGATTTCTGCCATAGATTTAGAAGCACTGGAAGCTCTGGGATATCAGAGAACTCGAGATGATATGTAAGATTCGAATCCACATAGATTCCACGTAGTCCTTGAATGATAAATGCCCGAAATACTGTGGAAGGACATTTCTTCCAATCCCGAGCTCAATTTTGAGAGGGAAGACTGTGGTTGGAAAGCCCTGAACGAGTAGAACATGATGGAGATCCCAGAAAGAGGATGTGACATGGTTTAGGGAAAAAGAAATTATGATGCCCCATCCCTAGAAAGGGTACTCAGGGGTCAGGTGTGTTACAAATGGTCACTCTACTAAATACACCAAGATTATCCAGAATTTTACATATTTTTCAGGACCCAAAGACTTAACTATTTTTTTTTTTTAATTTGGTCCTCTATGGGATAGTACTGAAACTCAACAGATCCATCCTATACAAGCTATCTAATGAAGTGTCAATGTATCTCAACATGATTTATATGACCATGGAAGACTTGATTCTTGGGTAGTTTAAGAACCCCTTGATTGTCACAGAGTAGGGGCATTGTCTCTATCTATTGCATCTTCATGTTTGAAAACATCCTATTGAGCCAAAATGCCTTACATGCTCCTTTCACTGCTCCTTGATATTTTTCTTTTGTCAATGAAAGAGATACTACATGTTTCTTCTTGCTGGTCCATGTGACTACACTTGTGCCAAGGATGAAAACATATCCAGATGTTGATTTTCTATCATCCACATAACTTTCCCAATTTGAATTTGTAAATCCACACAACCTAGGGTCTTTGTTTTTCTATATAGAATGCCAAAGTGCCTGAAGGAATGTGGAAGGGCATTTCTTCCAATCTTGAGCTCAATTTTGAGAGGGAAGACTGTGGTTGGAAAGCCTTGAATGAGTAGAACGTGATGGAGATCCCAGAAAGAGGATGTGACAAGGTTTAGGGAAAATGAAATTATGCCCGAAGGAAAGATGATAAGTGCCTGAAGGACTGTGGAAGGGAATTTCTTCCGATCCTGAGCTCAATTTTGAGAGGGAAGATTGTGGTTGGAAATCCCCGAATGAGTAGAACGTGATGGAGATCCTAGAAAGAGGATGTGACATGGTTTAGGGAAAATGAAATTATGATGCCCCATCCCTAGAAAGGGTACTCGGGGGTCGGGTGTGTTACAAATGGTCACTCTACTAAATACACCAAGATTATCCAGAATTTTACATATTTTTTAGGACCCAGAGACTTCGCTAATTTTTTTTTAATTTGGTCCTCTATGGGATAGTACTGAAACTCAATAGATCCATCCTATACAAGCTATCTAATGAAGTGTCAATGTATCTCAACATGATTTATATGCCCATGGAAGACTGGATTCTTGGCTAGTTTGAGCACCCCTTGATTGTCACAGAGTAGGGGAATTGGCTCTATCTATTGCATCTTCATGTTTGAAAACATCCTATTGAGCCAAAATGGCTTACATGCTCCTTTAACTGCTCCTTGATATTTTTCTTTTGTCAATGAAAGGGATACTACATGTTTATTCTTGCTGGTCCATGTGACTACACTTGTGCCAAGGATGAAAACATATCCAGATGTTGATTTTCTATCATCCACATAACTTTCCCAATTTGAATTTGTAAATCCACACAACCTAGGGTCTTTGTTTTTCTATATAGAATGCCAAAGTGCCTGAAGGAATGTGGAAGGGCATTTCTTCCAATCTTGAGCTCAATTTTGAGAGGGAAGACTGTGGTTGGAAAGCCTTGAATGAGTAGAACGTGATGGAGATCCCAGAAAGAGGATGTGACAAGGTTTAGGGAAAATGAAATTATGCCCGAAGGAAAGATGATAAGTGCCTGAAGGACTGTGGAAGGGAATTTCTTCCGATCCTGAGCTCAATTTTGAGAGGGAAGATTGTGGTTGGAAATCCCCGAATGAGTAGAACGTGATGGAGATCCTAGAAAGAGGATGTGACATGGTTTAGGGAAAATGAAATTATGATGCCCCATCCCTAGAAAGGGTACTCGGGGGTCGGGTGTGTTACAAATGGTCACTCTACTAAATACACCAAGATTATCCAGAATTTTACATATTTTTTAGGACCCAGAGACTTCGCTAATTTTTTTTTAATTTGGTCCTCTATGGGATAGTACTGAAACTCAATAGATCCATCCTATACAAGCTATCTAATGAAGTGTCAATGTATCTCAACATGATTTATATGCCCATGGAAGACTGGATTCTTGGCTAGTTTGAGCACCCCTTGATTGTCACAGAGTAGGGGAATTGGCTCTATCTATTGCATCTTCATGTTTGAAAACATCCTATTGAGCCAAAATGGCTTACATGCTCCTTTAACTGCTCCTTGATATTTTTCTTTTGTCAATGAAAGGGATACTACATGTTTATTCTTGCTGGTCCATGTGACTACACTTGTGCCAAGGATGAAAACATATCCAGATGTTGATTTTCTATCATCCACATAACTTTCCCAATTTAAATTTGTAAATCCACACAACCTAGGGTCTTTGTTTTTCTATATAGAATGCCAAATTCAAGTGTCCCTTTCACATATCTCAATACTTTGTTTGTTGCAGTCCAATCCTTTAACCTCAACGCTATCATACATATGGAAATGAAGCTCACAACATAACTCAAATTAGGCCTAGTGGTTGTAATATATATAAAGCTCCCCACTGGATGTCTGTGGACTCACTCATTAACTTCCTTAGAGTTGGCCTTTGTTGGAAGATTCAACCATTTATCCATAGGTGTAGATGAGATGTTGTAATCTGTCATTCTGAATCTATCAAACAAACTCTTGGCATATTTGGTTTGTGAGACAAAAATGTTATTACCTGTTTTCCAAACTTCTACACCTAGACAATAATGTAGGATGCCTATATTAGTCACGTCAAAATATTTGTCATTTTAGATTTGATCTATTCAATAAAACTTGCCTCACTAGTAATAATGATGTCATCTACATTAATAACTAGTATAATGATATAATTACCAATGATTTTGACCTATATATTAGAATATGAGGGACTTCGTTGGAACCCCTATTCACCAAAGTACATGTCAATCTTAATGTACCATGCATGAGGTTCTCGATTCAGGCCATATAGAACCTTCTTAAGTCTGCAAACAAGATGCTCCTTCCCTGTAACCTAAAACCATTATGGTTGATACTTGTATACCTCTTCCTCCAAATCTACATTGAGGAATGCACACTTCATGTCCATCTGATGAACTTTCAATTGAAATTGAGTTTCCGTAGCTAAAACTAGTTAGATGATTGCTCGTATTTTATGTAGGAGAAAAGGTCTCCTCATAGTCAATGCCCTCTCACTGAGAAAACCCTTTTGCAACCAAATATGCCTTGTACTTTTCAATTGTACCATCTTCCTTGTACTTGACCTTGCACATCCATTTGCATCCAATGGGCTTCATCCTTGCTAGAATGTTTGTGAGATACCAAGTCTAATTTGTCATCGAACTTTCATGTTCAACTGCCATAGCCTTCTCCCATTCAGGTGTTAAGCCCTAATATTGGCTCATTACCCCTTAATTGGGGCATTTTACATTAGTAATGTTATTTTATTTATGTCGGCTTTATTCCATTAGTCGTAATTATACCTCCTAGTCTCATATATATACCAAGGAGACATTTTCATTTGGAATCATCTTGTACTTGAACATTTATGTGGGGTAAAAGGAGGTTGCCCCCTCGAAGAGGCTTATTATCTTAAATTATCTCTTCTTCAAGGTGTTGAGTACTTATTATGAGGTTTTTCTATGCTATATTGATATTTGGTTCTTAACATATGGTATCAGATCTTAAGGTCTTGGGGTTTCGTTGCTACATCTGAGACACCATGGCATTTTCGCTACAACATTTTTTCTACAGCGATTCAGAAGGAATGGCTTGGAGAATATTTAGCAGACAGATCAAGGTACGTTGGGTTAAAAATTCATCTCATGAGGTCTTGTACTTTCAGAGATACACCCTTTGTAAGATAGGGTTCTGGAATCATCCTAAATTGAGTCATTGCGAAATTTTCGCTATAAAACATTTTCTATAACGTTTCAGACCCTGAACTCCAAAGGCTATTCTCATAAATTAATAAGGTATCTGTGATAGAAATTGGAGCTTTCGGGTCTTCATAAATTTGTAGATACATCCTGTGCAAGATAGGGTGTCTAACTAGTCCTATTGACTAGTCTCAAGTAGGTGTTCCGGGTAAAACAATCATAAATTATTCCTAGAGTATCTAAATTGAGTGAGACTAGTTGCATTGGATAGTGGACATACCGTAGTAGTTCTGGTATGAGTTTCATAATTTATATCAATTATTTTCTATGGGGCACGCTATACAAGTAAGATCTCCTGGAAAGGCCAAAAAACAACAAGTTCTGGGGAAGTTACCGTAAATTCCACTTGTCACATCCAATTTTTATCAGACCTGTGGCATTGAAGAGAAGCAATATCATATATCTATACAAAATAAAATTTCATACTCAGAAAGGCCAAAATTTTGGAGATACAATAAAAGGAAGATTGTCTAGAATAACCACCTCAAAATCAAGGTTTAAGGTGATACTTGGCCAACATGCCACCAAAAAAGGGAACTTCTACACCAAATAAGCCTCCAGACAGTCCTACTTGGACTCTTGATGAAGGTGAAGAAATGTGTAGGGACATAAATGATTTACAAAAGAAGACAATAACAAAAGATGAACTACAAGAGATGGATTCAACAGAAG